>CAUYPK010132448.1:0-68525 GCA_963574355.1 Loris lydekkerianus
TTAACACAATAACTGTGAAATTGCCAGGAAGGCTATGTTAACCAGTGTGATATAAACGTGTCAACCGGTCTGTGAAACTAGTGTATGATGCCCCATGATCATATCAATGTACACAGCTATGATTTAATAAAAAAAAAAAAAAAGAAAAGAAAAGAAATAAGGCATTAGGAAGACCTGTCCAACTAAGGTCTTCAGATAGGGGTGAGGGTAATCAGGTTCATATACTGAGGCCCACCCGGGCTGGGAGCTGATAAGAAGTTCTAGGACAGGCTTGGTCCCTGCTCTCAGGGAGATCAGCATCTGGCTGGAGAAAGAAGCAGGGCTTAATATCAGAGGATGTGAGAGCAAACACACACCAGTATGCAAACTCATGCTCAGGCAGAGGGCCTGGAGATTAAAGGGGCCCAAGGTGAACCCAGCAAGCCTAGGGTGGCCACTGCAGCAGGTTCACATTTAGAGGGAAGAACTCAGAGGAGAGAAGAATGGGAGGCATTTATTAAGGTCCCTGACTGGTGCTGTCCCACCTGAGAGACAGAGACAGCCAGTCAAGTAAATAGAGGATGATGTCAAGGTGGTTTTGGGGCCTGAGGCAAGTTATGGGTAGAAACAGGTTATGGGTAGAAACTAAAGCCAAGGGAAGAGCTCTCCTAGGTCAATGAGGGGAGGCCTGGACTAGGGTGAGGTAAGGAACCCTGCACTTGAGCTTGAGAGAAAGAGTGAAGCTTCACCCTAGTCCATCCATGCTCAAGGGGATTAAGGGGACCCACCAAGGCATGAGGCCCAAGTGTAGTGTCCTCCCAGCCAGGAGCCTGGCTTCCCCCCTACATCCCTGCTGTTGTATTCTTACCCTGGCCCAGTCTCTGCCCACAGCCTCTGCTCCCTGGACCCCTCAGGGTCACAGCACCAAGCCTTGCCCCTCCACAGAGAAGCCATACTTAGACTAGTGAGTCTAGACCCAGGTAAGTCAACTCAGGAGAAAAAGGCTCCGTTTTCCGGAACAGGGGTGGCTATTCTGAGAAAAAGGAGTGTAGGCTTGGGCCTAGTTGGGAAGCTGAAAGGTGGGAGGGAAGAAACAAATGTCACCCAGATGGCAAAGGGGTCTCACCCCTGTGAAGGTGTGACCCAATTATCAGTGCCTTTGCTTCCCTCCTCCCCAGGCTCCCTTGAAACCCTATTTCAACTCCCCTGCACTGACCACTATTATTAAACACTTGTGGAATAGGCCAAGTCTGTTTCTGGGCTTGTAAACTGCTTTCTCCTATCCCTCCCACCCCTTTCAGTGAGGGAAAGGAACGATTTGAATTTGGGCTGAATGAGAACGCTGTGAGGCTCAGGATCCTCTGGGCCAGTATAGAAGCATTGGGGCCTTGGAGTGGTTTGGGTTTGGTTGGATGGAGATCTCCCAACCCCAAGCTCCACAGTGAGCTCTCATCCACCCACCCCCAAATCCTCTGCACTCTCTTCTTCACCAGGCTAAGAACTGTGCGGTCTGGGGTCCGGCCTCTCTCAGCCTGGGGCGTGCCTGGCCTGGGCTCCCAGTGCAGCTTTGCAGATGTTCCCTCGTCCTCCACCCCATCTTTCTCCTGGCACTGCCGAAGTCCTTATAAGGGATGTTCTCCCCCTCTGAGTTCGGAAGGACCTCGCGGGGATTCTGACAGCTTCTCAGACCCAGGCTGAGGGTAGGGGTGGCCCCTCCGAGGGTTGGGCTGCAGCTCCCACGCTAATCAATGAGCCGCAGCCGGCGGGAGGGGATCGGCCAAGGGATTAGGGAAGGAGAAGGGCAATTACCGCCGATCGGCAGCGCCCTGGCTTTCCTCTGCTGCGCCGCTCAAATGACGCATTTCAGATGCAGCACGGCGCTCCGCCTGTTTGCTCGCCGAGCTGGGGCCTCGGGGCAGGAAGCCAACTTGCAAGTGTGTCGGAGATTAGGGTTCACGGCTGCGGGGGCCGGCGCTGGGCAAACACACTACGGCCTCCTCAATCCCCTGTCCTCGATTCCGCCCGCGGCGACGCCGGCGGAGCCGTGACTCAGCCTGGTGTGGGGGAGGGGAGACCCTGGCCCCTACCGCCCCCAGGGGAGGCCGGCCGCCTGGGCCCGCACACGCGCGGGGAGGCTCGGAGGAGGCAGGCACCGAGAGGGGATAGCTAAGGTTGTTTTTTGTTTGTTTGTTTTTTCTAACAGGGAAGGCCACCCATGCACCATCTCCTTTGGTCGCATCAGCAGACACTCCTTGACTGCCGACCCCCAGGCCTAGCTCTAACCCAACCCTCCCCCCCCCCCCCCGTTCTCCGCCCCCCCGTTAGGCCTCGGGAAAGAGTAACTGCTTGGGGATAGGCAAGGAAAAAGACCCAAGGACGGAGTTGTGAAAACTAGAGTGTGGCGAGTCCCTCGCCTGGGTGCAGCACTTGCAGGCTGGCAGCAATTCCTCAGCACCAGTGGCCTCAAGGCGGGACGACTGCGGACATGGTCCTGAGGTGTCCAGGGAACCTCGCGATTGCCCCAGGTCTCAGTCCTAGGCGGCTTGGCTGCTCTGAGAGAGCCTTTGACAGGCTTCCGGCAGCCCTAGGGCACGTGTCCTAGTCTTAAAGCAGACTTCTCAAGGTCCCCACAGGTCCGAAGGACAGTTTCCAGGACAAACTCCTCTCCCACACCACCCTCTGCCACATCCCCAACTAGAGCTTCTCCTGCGCTGTCCCCCAGGCAAACTTAGCATTCCTACAAACCTGCCCTTACTCAGGCTTCTCTAAATCCTGCCCACCTATCAAGGCACATAAGTGCCCAGACCCTTTCTTTAGGAAGCCCTCCAGTTCTTCTCCAGCTCTAACCATTTGTGAACAAATTTAGCAGCTGATTCCATCTCATAGTCCCCCTGTGGGGTCCTTAGCCTCCTCCATTTCCTTCAAAGACAGGCTATGTGTCTATTTGGGCTGAGAGGTTTGGCTAAGGTAGGATCCCTCTCCCCCCCCCCCCCCAGATGGATGTTGGGGCTTGAAAAGGGCAGTAGGGCTCATCCCTGGGACTCCCGTGCCCACTGGGACCCCTTGTCTCAGGAGTGTTGCTGGGACTCCCCACGCATGTCTCACTCTAGCTCCTCTGACGACCCCCTCTCCTGCCCCCGGGGGGGCAATGCCACTTTGTAAGGAGCCTTCTTAGAGCGGTTATGAAATCTTGTCTCCTGCCATTGGTACTTCAGAACTGACCCAGTGCCGCCACCTCCGGTCCCGCCTCCTCCTCCTCATCCTCCCCTAAAATCCTTGGTGCTGCTGAGGCACTTCCTGAAGCAACCAGGTCTTCCTCCTGGGATTCGCGGGCCGGGAATGCTTATTTCTCACCGTAAGGAAGCATTGACTGCCCTGGCGCCAGAGCAGAGATCGTCCCTCCGTCCCCTTCCCCACCCAACAGCCCCCGGGAGCAGCGTCCAGCTTCTCCTCGCCCGCGTCAACTGCATCTTCCGTAGCTTAGAAGGGGTTTGTAGGCCAAGATGAAACTCAAGCTCTTTTGTAATGGGCCCATCCCTACCCACACAGTCCCTTCCAGAGCGTTCGCGCTTTCGGGTTCCCGCCAGCTGGGGCGAGATCAGGTGCCGGCATCGTACGGTCTGCGCGCGCCCCCTGCTGCCCGCTGCGAAAAGTGACACCCTGAGTCGGCCTGGACCTTCAGTCTCAGTTTTCAGCGCCCCTACTTCTCCTGGTGAGTTCCCGCATCCTCTCTGGGACAGAGCCCAGGATGGGCAAACACTTAAAACACAAAATGGTATCTCCATTAATGGGCTCAACACTACCTGACGAGATCATCCCACTTCTCAAGGGGCCTAACTGACGTTGCTGTTTCACTCAGCAGGACTAGAGCCCAGATTTCCTTAACACCAAGTCCAGACTTTTTTCAGACAGTCTCACTTTGTTGCCCTCTAGGTAGAGTGCTATGGCTTCATAGCTCACAGCAACCTCAAACTCTTGGGTTCAAGCAATCCTCTTGCCTTCGCCTCCGAGTAGCTGGGACTACAAGCGCCTGCCACAATGCCTTCCTATTTTTAGAGAGGGGGGTCTCACTCTTGCCCAGGCTCATCTCAAATTCGTGAGCTCAAGCAATCGACCTCTCTCTGCCTCCTGCAAGTCCAGACTTTTACAAACCACTAACAGAGGACTTAAACTCTCCAGGGCTCTGTGGAGGCTGACAAAACAGGGTCCCAAGAACCTGGGCCTTCAAAGCAGGCATAGGCCTTATTCTGCGCTGGGCATCGCAGTGAGTCTGCCTGTTCTGTCCCCGAGCAGAGCGCATACCCAGGCACCAAGTCCAGGGAAGTCCCTGGCAAAAAGATCAGTCCAGGGAAGCTCCAGAAGCACCTCTTCTCCCAGGGTGCAGCCGTGAGCTCCCTGAAGGAGGGACAAGGTAAGACCAGGGTCACAGGAGCCAGGCAAAGGGTGAGTTGAAGGGGGACACCCCTTCCTTCCTGCCACTTACTAGCTGTGGAACTTGGATGAGTTGTGTTGTCTCCCTATCTGTTCCTTGTGTTCCTTATCTGAAAGGTAAGATTGATGATTTTTCATAGATTTGTGGCAAGGATTCACTACTATGATTTTGCCATACCCAGCACATAGCAGGTAGGCCATCAGTGGTGGTCCCTGAAGCCCTTAGATTATCTAAGGATCTGTAGTCCACCCGGAGAACTGCCCCAGTGTGGCCATTAGCTGAGAATAGCAGGCTCTGTCCTTTGTAACCCGAAGGTCTGTTAACAGTGTAATGTATGGGATAAATTGTAGTAAATTCATCTCTGGAATATTCTACAGCAGTGGTTCTCAACCTGTGGGTCGCGACCCCTTGGGGGGGTCAAATGACCCTTTCACAGGGGTTGCCTAAATGCACCCTGCATATCAGATATTTACATTACTACTCCTAACGGTAGCAAAATTACAGTTATGAAGTAGCAATGAAAATAATTTTATGTTTGGGGGTCACCACAACATGAGGAACTGTATTAAAGGGTCACAGCAAGAGGAAGGTTGAGAACCACTGTTCTACAGCAATGACAATTAATAAACTACAGGTACATGTATAAAATTTACAAACAGCGCTGAATGAAAGAGGCAGGCAGAAGAATAAGTACAGCATGATACTACATATACGCAGTTTAAAAGCACGCAAAACACTTCTGTAAGCTCCTTAGGAATCAATAAATATGGAGTAATTGTATGAGCACATGTGTGGAATAATAACACCAAATTAGATTTGGAGTTCAGCAAATAGGACTGAGGAGAGGTACAAAGGGGCCTCATAAGTGTCTGTAATGTTCTTTTACTTTAAAAAAACAGACATAAAAATGGCAAATGCTGGGCGGCACCTGTGCTCAG
Source organism: Loris lydekkerianus (assembly GCA_963574355.1). Taxonomy (NCBI): domain Eukaryota; kingdom Metazoa; phylum Chordata; class Mammalia; order Primates; family Lorisidae; genus Loris; species Loris lydekkerianus. Next base: position 5,350 of record CAUYPK010132448.1, read on the forward strand.
TAGGTAGGGCACTGTCCCCATATACCAAGGGTGGCAGGTTCGAATCCAGCCCTGGCCAGCTAAAGCAGCAGTGGCAACTACAACAAAAAATAACTGGGCACTGTGGCGGGCACCTGTAGTCCCAGCTACTAGGGAGGCTGAGGCAAGAGAATCACTTAGGCCCAAGAGTTGGAGGTAGCTGTGAGCTGTAACGCCATAGCACTCTACCAAGGGTTACAGAGTGAGAGTCTGCCTCAAAAAGAAAAAAGAAAATGGCAAATGCTATATCAAGAAAGTTGGATGGATTTTTGAGGTTCTTCTTTTGAGTAATCTTCTTAGTGTTTGAAATATTTTATCTTAGGCCAAGCACAGTGGCTCATGCCTATAATCCTAGCACTGTGAAAGGCCCAAGGCAGGTAGATTGCTTGAGCGCACTAGTTTGAGACCAGCTCTAAGGAAGAGCAAGACCCCTGTCTCTACTAAAAATAGAAAGAAAAACTTAGCCAGGTGTTGTGGCAGGCAACTGTAGTCCCAGCTACTCTGGAGGCTAAGGTCAGAGGATTACTTGTGCCCAAGAGACTGAAGTTGCTGTGAGCTATGATAATGCCATGGCACTCTCCCCAGGGCGACAGAGCAAGATTCTGTCTCAAAAAAGAATATATAGGGTGGAGAAGAGCACTGGTCCCATATACCAGAGGTCGTGGGTTCAAACCCGGCCCCACCCAGAAACTGCAAAAAAAATAATAATAATAAATAAATAAATAATAATATATATATATATTATTTTTAGTATATTCACTTTTTTTTTTGACAGAGAGGTCGACTGTATCAGGTGAGACTAACATCAGTTACATCCATTCACTAGTTTATTCATTTAACAAATATCTGCAAGGTGTCTAGGCTCGATTCTAGGCACCAAGAAAAATAAAAGCAGTAAACAAAATAGATAAAAATCTCTGCCCAGGTCAAGGCTCAGTGGCCTGTAATCCTAGCACTCTGTGAGAACCCAGGTGGAAGCTTCAGCTGAGTACCCATATTTCAGGGGTTAGAGTGCTGGCCCTATACACCAGGGGGTGACAGGTTTGATCCCAGCCAGGGCCTACTTAACAAAAAAAGCAAGGTGAGGCTGGGTGAGGTGGCTCAGGCCTGTAATTGTAGTACTCTGGGAGACTGAGGAGGGTGGATAGCTTGAGCTCACAAGTTTGAGACCAGCCTGAGCAAAATAGAGACCCCGACTCTACTAAAATAGAAAAACTGAAGCCAGAGGATCACTCGAGTCCAAGAGTTGGAGGTTGCTGTGAGCTATGACACCACAGCACTCTACCCAGAGCAACAGCTTGAGACTGTCTCAAAAAAAAGAAAAGAAAAAGCAAGGTGGAGGCTTCCCTTGAGCTTAGGAATTCAAGACCAGCCTGAACAAGAGCAAGACCCTGTCTGTACTAAAAATAGAAAAATTAACCAGGTGTTATGGTGGGCACCTATAGTCCCAGCTACTTGGGGGGCTGCAACAGGAGGATTTCATGAACCCAGGAATTTGAAGTTGTTATAAGCTAGTCTGACACCACAGCACTCTAGCCAAGGCAGCAGAGTGAGACTCTGTCTTAAAACAAAACAAAAAACTCTGTCAAAAACAGGCATGGTATAGCATGCCTATAGACCCAGCTTCTCAAGAGACTGAGGTAGGAGGATCCCTTGAGCCCCAAATTTTAGTCCAGCCTGAACAACATAGGGATATCTTGTCTCTATTAAAAAAAAATGTTTTTTTTTCTGGGAGTGGTGGTGGTGGGAAATGTCTGCCCTTAGGGAGCTTACATTATTGTTGAGAGATAATACATATAAGTAAGATATATGTTTGTTGGATGGTGATACAGAGAAAAACTGAGCAGCATAGGGAAATAAGGAATGTAGGTTAAGATAGAGAAGGTCAGGTCAGGCAAGGCCTTATTAAAAAGGTGACAACTGCACAATGACAATCGTTTAAAAAAAAATGTGACCTTTCAGCAAGGAACCAAAGAAGGTGAGGGAATGAGTTATGAAGGTATCTGAAGGACAAACATTCCAGGCAATAGTAACAGCAAGTGCAAAGGCCCCGAGGCAGGAGTGTGCTTGGTCAAGGGAAAGCTAGAAGGCTAGAGTGGCTGGGAGCAGAGTCAGAGGGAGAGAGCAGTGGGTGAGGTGAGAAAGACGAGTGTAAGGTCTTGTCAGACCTTAACTGGGGTGACTTGGGGAGTCACTGGAGAGTAATGAGCAGAGGAATGACATGATCAAACCACACTGTCTGGTGCTGAGGGGCAAGAGTGGAAGCAATGGCGCAGATAGGCAGCTACTGTAATGATTCCCCACAAGAGACAGAGGCTGGGCCCATAGTGTCAGTGGAGGTGGTTGGACAAGGTCAGATTCTGGATGCATTTTGAAGGTAGAGGATGACATTGAAAGGAAGAGTGGATCTGAGGATGACTCTGAGTTTTTTTGGCCTGAGCAACTTGCAGGATGAAGTTGCCATTTTCTAGAGGTGGGAAAGGCTGCTGAGGGAGCCGGATGGGGACAGAGGAGGAGGATGTCACTCTCAGGATGTGCACTAGCCTAATGTAAACCTGAGTCTGCCTAACTACAAAGACCTTATTTCTTAGCTCCTCCAAGCTGCCAGTCCTGGGGAAGGCAAACCAAGAGTGGTGGTCATGGCTCGGCACCGTGGCACAGGGGTTACGGCACCAGCCACATACACAGAGGCTGGTGGGTTCAAACTCGGCCCAGGCCAGCTAAACAACAATGACAACTGCAACAAAAAATAGCCAGGTATTGTGGCAGGCGCCTGTAGTTCCAGCTACTTGGGAGGCTGAGGCAAGAGAAACACTTAAGCTCAAGAGTTGGAGGTTGCTGTGAACTGTGACACCAGGGCACTCTACCAAGGGTGACAAAGGGTCTCAAAAAAAAAAAAAAAAAAAAAAAAAAAAAGAGTGGTGGTCCTATCCCAACATTCCTGTCTCCAACTAGACCAACATACTTTGGGGAATTTACACATTCAAATTATAGTTGTTTTTTTTTTGTTTTGTTTTGTTTTTTGAGACTTTTAGTTGCCCTGGGTAGAGTGCTGTGGTGACATAGCTCACAGCAACCTCACACTCTTAGGCACAAGTGATTCTCTTGCCTCAGCCTCTCAAGTAGCTGGGACTACAGGCACCTGCCACAACACCCAGCTAATATATCTATTTTTAGTAGAGATGGGGTCTGGTGCTTGCTCAGGCTGTCTCAAACTCCTGAACTCAAGCAATCCACCCTGCTCAGCCTCCCAGAAAGCTAGGGTTATAGGCATGAGCCACCTCGTCCAACCCTGTGTTAGTTCTTTTTTTTTTTTTTTTTTTTTGTGACAGCTCCTCAAGCTGTCGCCCTTGGCTGAGTGCTGTGGCATCACAGCTCACAGCAACCTCCAACTCCTAGGCTCAAGCGAGTCTCCTGCCTCCACCTCCCAAGCAGCTGGGACTACAAGCACTTGCCACAGCGCCTGGCTATTTTTTGGTTGCAGCCGTCATTGTTGTTTGGCAGGCCCAGGCTGGATTCAAACCCACCAGCTCAGGTGTACATGGCTGGTGCCTTAGCTGCTTGAGCCACAGGCGCTGAGCCCTGTAGTTAGTTCTTGACTCTGTTACATGAACTGTCTTCATCTTCACAGATCTGGAGATTTAGTGAACAAGCATTATCATTCATTAAGACCTTGGCATGAGATTTCCAAGTTTTTGACCTGTAAAGCCTCCTCTCAGGGATCTCTTGTTCTATGAAAGAGTCAGACCAGGCAATATGTTTCAGTTATCTGCTGTTCTGTAACAAACTGCTCCAAAACTTTGTGGTTTGAAACAACTATTTTATTTGTTCACAGTTCTAGGGGTCAAGAATTTGTGTAGAACTCATCTGGGATGTTATTCTGCTTCACTTGGTATTAGTTTGTCTTAAAAGGGTACAGTCAGGGTCAGCTTCATGGGCATGCATGCCCCTGCACAGGGCCAACTCTGAAGTTACTTTAATGTTGTGCTGTTGCCATCTTGAGCTGAGGCTTGAGATTCTAAATGATTTTTGAACAATGGATTCTATGTTTTCTTTCTTTTTTTTTCTTTTTTAGACAGAGTCTCACTATGTCACCCTGGGTAGAGTACCATGGTGTCACAGCTCACAGCAACCTCCAACTGTAGGGCTTAAATGATTCTCTTACCTCAGCCTCCCAAATAGCTGGGATTACAGGCACCTACCACAACACCTGGCTATTTTTTTGTTATTGTTGCAGTTGTCATTGTTGTTAGCTGGCCTGGGGTGGGTTTGAACCTGCCACCCTTGGTGTATGTGCTGGCACTGTAACCACTGTGCTACGGGCCCCAAGCTCACATCTTGAGACCAGTACACATTTTCATTTTGCATTGGGCTCTGAAAATTATGTCGTTTGTCTTGCTTGTAATCAGGAGCTGGAATAGCCAGGATAGTTTCATTCACAAATCTAGGTCTTTGGTGGGGCTGGCTGAGAGGCTAAGATCTCTTTCTCTTGCTTCATGTAACTAGCTTGGGGCTTCTTCACATGGCAGTTGGATCCCAAGAGAAAACATCCCAAGCAGCAAAGGAAAGCCTCAGCTCGTAATGGCCAGCCGCAGAAGTTACACAACATTACTTTCTTTATATTCTATTGGCCAAAACAAGTCAGAGGGCAAGCCCAGATCCAAGAAAAGGGGATGGGGAAGTGGCAAGGCTGCTTTGCAACAGAGCGTGTGGGAAGGAAAGTATTATTGCAGGCATTTTTTGAAACACACCCTACCACACAATGTTTGTGTTTTATCTACCCAACAGGCCTAAGTTCCCAAGAGGAAAAGAAAAGGATGTATCTGTTACTTTACTTATTTTTATTTATTTTTTAGAAATGAGATTTCACTATGTTGCCCAGGCTGGAGTGCAATGGCTATTCACAAGTGTGATCATAGTGCAATGCAGCCTTGAGCCTTCTGGGACATAAGCAATCCTCCCATGTTGGCCTCCCAAACCATTGGGACTATAGGTCAGTGCCACCACATCTGGCCTAGCACCTGCTACATTTGCTCCTGCCCTCTTCCCCTACTCTGCCACACTCCGCAACTAGAGTTAGTTGAATTGGCTTGTTGTAGATAGGGTAAGGGATCTTTTTGTCCAACAAGACCCTGAGAAGACTTAGAGGACTTTCCTTGGCCTTAGAGGCTGTGAGGTCTGTTGATCACTTCACCAAGTAAGGTAGCAGGAAAAGGGTGGGCTAGGTCCACCCTAAACAGGTACAGGAAGCTTGGAGACATGTCTCTGTGCCCTTCTCCTGAGTAGTGAGGACAACAAGAATGAGAGGTCTAGAGCAGAGCCTTGCTACTCAATGTGTGGTCCCAGGACCAGCAGCATCCTCTGGGAACATGTTAGAACACAGACTCTAGAGCCCCAACCCAGACCTACTGAGCTGGGGAGCTGTGATTGAACTAGACTCCCTGGTGATCTGCATATATGTTAAGGTTTGAGGTGTTAGAAGCCTTGAGAACACTAGGAACAGAGTTTTTTCTGACTCTTTAGTGATACCCCAGACCAACTAAGTCAGAATACCAGAAGTGGATGCCAGCTTTAGGATAATGTGTTCAGCACTAGGGAATTTCCCTGGTGAATGAGGAAGCCAAACTAATCCCTTCCTGTCCCAGCACTCTATTGGACTGGGTCCCACATGGCTTGCCTCAAAAGAAGAGGCTGTCAGGGCTGAGGCCCTCATCATCTTATGCAGCTTCCCATGGGGTCCAACCCTCCCCTGTCCTCTTAAGGAGCTGACAGATGTTGACTTTCCCAGATTATTCTCTGGATTCTGAGGAATCTGGGTTCAGCCCATACTCCCCCTTCCCATTCCCACCCCAATGTTTAAAGCTGGGACTCCAAGGGGGAGCTCTACATGCAAGTGTGAACAGCAAACAAATCAGTCTGGACACAAACTTCCTAACAGGAACTTTAGTTCACTGCCGAACAAACAGGCAGTCAGAGTCTCCATCCCGTCTTAGACCCCCAGTGGGCAGCAAGGCCCCGCCTCTGTACCTGGACTGCATAATAAGCTTTCCCAGGACTTCAGTGCCCTCCCCCCAACAACCTTCTCCCCACCTGCCCTCCTCTTGGACTCAACCTCCATCACCTTAGGATCAGGTGGCAAAGGTTACCAGGGAGGAAAGGTCTGGGCCAGGATGCAGGGCCTATGACAAGACATCTGCCTGCCCAACACTACCTGATAATTACCTCCAAGACACACATATATATCCTACACATAAATATACACACACACACACACACACACACACCACCATCTCTATTTTTTTGAGCACAGAAACTTTTCTAGGTGGTTTCCTCATCCTCTCCCCTGACTCCCTCTGCTTACAAGGCACTGCAGAGGTCTCACTCATCATCACCCAACTCTCTCTATGTCTGCCCCTCTCAACAATGCCTCTCAGATCAGGCTGGAATGGTGGAGATGCTAAGAGAGAAGCAAAAGTCTAAGATAGGTGATGGTTTTTTGTTTAAAAAGAGTTCATGGGCTTGGCACCTGGAGCTCACCGGGTAGGGCACCAGCCACATACACCAGAGCTGGTGGATTAGAATCCAGCCTGGGCCTGCCAAACAACAATGACAGCTACAACCAAAAAACGGCCAGGCGTTGTGGCAGGCACCTGTGGTCCCAGCTACTTGGGAGGCTGAGGCAGGAGAATCTCTTAAGCCCAAGAGTTTGATGTTGCTGTGAGCTGTGATGCCATAGCACTCTACTGAGGGTGACATAGAGAGACTCTGTCTCAACAACAAGAACAACAAAAAAATGGGTGCTCGTAGCTCAGTGGTTAGGGCGCTGGCCACATACACCAAGGCTGGCAGGTTCACACTTAGCCTGGGCCTGCTAAACAGCAATGACAACCGCAACAAAAAAAATAGCAGGGCAGGCACCTGTAGTCTCAGCTACTTGGGAGGCTGAGGCAAGAGAATCTCACTTAAGCCCAGGAGTTTGAGGTTGCTGTGAGCTATGACACTACATCACTCAACCAAGGGTGACATAGTGAGACTCTGGCTCAAAAAAAAAAAAAAAAAAAAAAAAAGAGTTCATATCTCTGTTAGCCTCTTCTGCCAGAAGTTGGAAGTTCAGTTATGAGTAGTTAAAACAGCATTTAAAATGATTCACTCTCTCACACACACTCTTCTACTACAACTCCCTCTTCCACTCACCTCCAGAGGAAAAAAATATCTCTTTCCTCTCTAAGGGCTGTAGGAACAGAGGAAAAATCAATCCAATTCAATTCAATGCCAGCCATTATTAAATGAACGCTCTCATTGTGGAATTTAGAATCAGACGACGTGGGTTTGAATTTAAAATCACAGACTAGCTGTAAAACAAATCACAATGCTGTCCAAAATCTACTTTCCTTATCTGTAAAATGGGAGTAACAGGGTGACTGCGGATTATCAAGATAGCATAAGTGGGCTTGGCACCCGTAGCACAGTGGTTATGGTGCCAGCCTCATATACCAAGGCTGGCGGCTTTGAACCTGGCCCGGGCCAGCTAAACAACAATGACAACTGGAACAAAAAATAGCCAGGTGTTGTAGCAGGCACCTGTAGTCCCAGCTACTCAGGAGGCTGAGGCAAAAGAATCGCTTAAGCCCAAAAGTTTGAGATTGCCGTGGGCTGTGATGTCACAGCACTCTACTGAGGGTGACATAGTGAGACTCTGTCTCAAAAAAAAAAAAAAGATAGCATAAGTGTATACCTTGCACAGTGCTTGTGATCATGCAGCATTTTCTCTTTGCATGATCTCACCCACTCCTGTACCTTGGGAGGCTCTCCTCCCTTACGAGGTATCTGCAGAGGATAGTGTCCTCCAAGGAGCCCTCCTGGATCTATGAAGTTATCTCTCTATCCTTCATACTCCCACAGAATCTGTCTCTTTAGTTTGGCAGTGCAGTGGTTAGTTGAGGATCAGTCTCTGTCCCTTTCCTCCCACCCCCACCATGACGCTTTGAGTTCCCGTTGGGCAGAAACTGTATTTCTCATTGCTCTTTGCACCCCTCATAAAACCCAACACGTAGGATAGACCTCAAACAAGTAAATGTTTGCTGACTTCAGTCTAATTGAAGAGCATGGGATTTCAGAAAAAGTCTTAAAAGCAGCATACATAAGGAAAAATTAGGAAACACTAGGTAACTGCAAGGTGCAATGTGTGTTAGCATATATAGCACCTCCTTGGTGTCACTGTGCATTCCAGGGAGAGAGGAACAAACAAACAACCTGTTTGCTCTTGGCCTGTCAGGTGCAGGGAACACAGGAGGGGCAGAAGAGGGGAGGAGCAGGTGTTGGTTGCAGCTGAGATAGCCTAGGTAGGGGGAGGAGGTGTGGGGCTTCCCCTAGGCAGCTCTCAGCCCTCTTACCCTGCGAGCTGGGTTTGACTTGAGGACTGATGGCTGTGGGCACTCAATCTAGCTCCAAAAACTGCATGGTCACCATTTAGCAGCTTTCTTCTGGATCAAGAAGTCTCCTTTCAGAAAGATGAGAAAGAAAGAACAAGAGAGAGGGAGATTAAAAGAAACCCTGCAAAAGGGAGAGTGAAGAAGAAGAAAAGGAACAAGGATTCACAAGGATGTTGGGAGAGTGGGCAGTAAAGGGGCCTCCCAATCTCTCCTCCCCAGTAGCTCTGAGATATCAACTAGGGCTCAAAATGTTGGTGTCTACAGTATGCTTTTCCATCTATCCAGAGGAGGCAATTCATTCTCCAATGAAATGAGATAACACAATGCAAAGTTACCATTTTCCCCTCCTCCTGCTCCTCTCTACCCAATTCATTTGCATGGGTTCAGACAAAGAGGGAAGGAGAGTCCCTTGTGGGAAGAGAGGGCTGGGAAGGGGGAGGAATTTGGAGGACAACCAAATTTGGCCACTTGAGTTCCTGGCATTGTGCTGGACCCTAAGGATATAGCAGATAACAAGGGTCATAGGAATTATTACAGAGTGTTTTGGAAAGCAATATGGTAATTTCTATTACAATTTTAAAATATAAACACACGCCTGCCCTGTAGCTCATGCCTGTAATCCCAACACTTGGGAGGCTGAGGCAAGTGGATTGCCTGAGCTCACAGGTTAGAGATGAGCTTGACCCAGGTTGGAGACGAGCCTGACCGAGAGCAAGACCTTGTCTCTAAAAAAAAATAGGTGGGTATAGTCCCAGCTACCTGGGAGGCTGAAGCAAAAGAATCACTTAAGCCCAGGAGTTTGAGGTTGCTGTGAGTATGATGCCATTGCACTCTACCAAGAGTAACAAAGTGAGACTCTGTCTCAAAAAATAAAATAAAATAACACATAAGTTTCTGTCCAATAATCTTATTCATGGGTCTTTTTGTAGAGAAATAAAAGCACCAGTGCACAATATATATTTAAATGAATGGGTTTTGTTTCTTTTTTGAAAGTCTCACTTTGTTGCTCTGAGTAAATTACCACGGCATCATAGCTCACAGCAACATCAAACTCTTTAATTTATTTATTTATTTATTTATTTATTTATTTATTTATTTATTTATCTATTTCAAAACAGAGTCTCACTTTGTTGCCCTCAGTAGAGTGCCATGTGTCATACCTGACAGCAACCTCAAACTCCTGGGACCAAGGATCTTCTTACCTCAGCTTCCCATGTAGCTGGAACTACAGGCTTCCGCCACAACACCTGCCTATTTTTTAGAGATGGGTTTTTGCTCAGGCTGTTCTCAAACTTCTGAGCTCAGGCAATCCACCTGCCTTGGCCTCCCAAAGTGCTAGGATTACAGGCATGAGCCACTGTCCCCAGCTGCAATCTCAAACTCTTGCACTCAAAGATCACTCTTGTGATCCTCTTGCCTCAGGCTCCCAAGTAGCTGGGACTATAGGTGTCTGCCATAACACTTGGCTAGCTTTTTTTTTTTTTTTTCTATTTCTCCCAAAGTGCTAGGATTATATGGGTAAGCCTCTGCACCTGGCTTAAAATAATGTTTATCACCAGGTCTGTTTGTAGGAGCAAAAGCTGGAAACAACCTGAATACTCTTCAACAGAAGACTTGAATACGTTGCGATCCATCTGTCCTGTGGAACACAGGATGATGAGTTAAAAAAAAAAAAAAGGAGTTAGTGAGATGCTGGCCAGGTGTGTGGCTCATGCCTGTAATCTCAGCACTCTGGGAGGCTGAGGCGGAAGGATCCCTTGAGCTCAGAGTTCAAGACCAAGCTGAGCAAGGGTTCAAGACCCATCTCTACTAAAAATAGTTGTTATGGCAGCTCCTATAATCCCTGTTATTCAGGAAGCTGAGGCAGGAGTATCATTTGAGGATTGCTTGAGCCAGGAGTTTGAGGTTGCTGTGAGCTAGGCTGACCCCATGGCACTCAAGCCCTGATGACAGAGGGAGACCCTGTCTCAAAAAAAAAAAAAAATAGAGAAAGAGATCTAAGCCAGATGACTTGGAAGATTTCCACAATCAAGGGAGAAGAAGAAAACTGATTGTTCCAAGGTGCATGCCAAAAATTAATTTCATCAGAAAATTCTGGGTTGCTTCTAGCATGGGGAATTTGGAGATGTAGGGAATGCTTAAAATACTATAACATACGCTACAATATATATCCTTAGGCAAGAGTCCTTGAAAGGAATATTTTAATATTTTAGTAATTATTGAAAATTATTTTGCCCAGAAATAAAACTAATTTACATGTTTGCCTATAATATACATGAGTGCATATTTCTCTACATTTTCACCAACACTGGATATTATCAATCTCTCTAATCTTGGGAATTGAATAGTCAAAATGTCACCTGTGGGCGGTGCTTGTGGCTCAAGGAGTAGGGCACCAGCCCCATATACTGGAGGTGGTGGATTCAAACCCAGCCCTGGCCAAAAACTGCAAAAAAAAAAAAAAAAAAAGTGACTTATTATATTTATATCCATTACTCTAATCAATTGTCTTTTATTTCAAATATCACAATGTTTATTGGTAGATACAACTATGTAAAATCTGGGCATGAACGTAACAATAAATTAAGTAAACTTAATTTTATAATAAGAGGGACCAATTGAGCATCTTTTTATTTATTTATTTATTTATTTATTTATTTATTTATTTATTTGAGACAGAGTCTCACTTTGTGGCCCTATGTAGAGTGCTATGGCATCATAGCTCACAGCAACCTCAAACTCTTAGGTTCAAGCGATCCTTTAGCTTTAGCCTTCAGAGTAGCTGAGACTACAGATGTTTGCCACTATGCCTGGCTATTTTTTTTTTTTTTTTCTTTTAGAGATGGGGTCTCGCTGTTGCTCAGGCTGGTCTCAAACTTCTCAGCTCAGGCTATTCACCCACCTTGGCCTCCCAAAGTGCTGGGATTACAGGCGTGAGCCACCACACCCCGCCTGAGCACAGTCTAATATTCTTGTGATCTATATGCATTTCTTCTTCTATGATTTGTGCTACCCATTTTTCTTTGGGGCTATCTGCTTTTCCTTACTGATTTACAAAAAAGTGTTTTTATACTACAGAAATTTGTCTATCAACTGGCTTTTGTTTTGTAACATTTTCTCAAATTGTATTTTACCCTTTGAAGAAAAACATGGGCTCGGTGCCCATAGCTAAGTGGTAAGGGCGCCAGCCACATGCACTGGGGCTGGTGGGTTCAAACCCAGCCAGGCCTGCTAAACAACAACAGTAACAACAACAACAAAATGGCCCAGGCATTGTGGCAGGCACCTGTAGTCCCAGCCACTTGGGAGGCTGAGGCAAGAGCATCACTTAAGCCCAAGAGTTTGAGGTAGGGCCGCCACAGCACTCTACCACGGGCGACAGAGTGAGACTCTGTCTCAAAAAAAAAAAAGAAAGAAACATTACAAGCCTAAAGACAAGTATAGAGAATAATAAAAAGAGGACTGAGAGCACAGACCCTGCACACTTGTGGTTCCTACATACTTAGGAGACTAAGACAAGTAAATCACTTGAGGCCAGGAGTTTAAAGTTGCAGTGACCTATGATCACACCTATGAATAGCCTCTCTACTCTAGCCTTGGCAACATAATGAGAACCCATCTCTTAAAAAATAAAAATAAAAAGGACATTGAGATATCCACCACCTCTCAGTTTTTTGTTTTGTTTTGCTATTGGCAGGATCAACCAGGTTAACCATTCAGTTTTATCAAACATTTTTACTGCAGTTGTTTTGTATTAAGAAATAAAACAATACAGAAAGTTGACAACCCAGTGCCCCTCCCTAACCCTACTCCTGTCTTCTTTCTTCTGGATAAAAAAGGCTCTTTTCAAAAAGGTGGGACAAGAGAGAGAGAGAGAGAAAGATGAAAAGAACTCATCCTTCTTTTGATTGTCCTATTTATCATGCTCATGAATGCCTTTAGACTTTTACCACATATTTATATTTTTATTTTATGTTATGCATGTTTTAAACATCTTTTTTTTTTTTTGACACAGGGTCTTCTTCTGTTGCTTAGCTCACAACCTCAAACTCCTAGGCTCTAGCGATCCTCCTGCCTCAGCCTCCCAGATAGCTGGGTCTACAAGCATGTGCCATCACACCCAGCTAATTTTTCTATTTTTGTTTATTTATTTTATTTTTTGAGACAGGGTCTCGCTATATTGTCCTCAGTAGAGTGCCATGGCATCACAACTCACAGCAACCTCAAACTCTTGGGCTTAAGCGATTCTCTTGCCTCAGCCTCCCAAGTAGCTGGAACTACAGGTGCCCACCACAACTCCCAGCTATTTTTGTTGTTGTTGTTGTTGTTGTTGCAGTTGTCATTGTTGTTCAGCGGGCCCAGGCCAGGTTCAAACCCACCAGCCTTGGTGTATGTGGCTGGCACTATAACCACTGTGCTATGGACGCCGAGCTAATTTTTTTCTCCTCTTTTTTTTTTTTTGGAGACAGAGTCTCAAGCTGTCACCCTGGGTAGAGTGCTGTGGCATTACAGCTCACAGCAACCTCAAACTCTTGGGCTTTAAGCGATTCTCTTGCCTCAGTCTCCCAAGTAGCTGGGCTACAGCTGCCCGCCACAATGCCCAGCTATTTTTGTTGTTGTTGCAACTGTCACTGTTGCTTTAGCTGGCTCTACCCAGCCGCCAGCCTCAGTGTATGTGGCCGGCACCCTACCCACTGAGCCACAGGCACTGCCTAATTTTTCTATTTTTAGTAGAGACTGAGGCAATGGTGGAGTGGAGTGTCTCACTCTTGCTCAGGCTGGTCTCAATTTCCTGACTTTAAGCAATTCTCCTGCCTCGGCCTCCCAGAATTCTAGGATTACAGGCATGAGCAAGATAAGTTTTTGTTTGTTTGTTTGTTTGTTTGTTGTTGTTTTTGTCCTGTCAACACAAATTTATTAAAAGTTGCAGGTTGGGAGAAAGGGGTGGGGGCAGCACTGCCAGCCTGAGATCCATAAGACAGGAGGCCTGAGGTGGGGACACAGCCACCAGGGCATGGTCAGTGGTCATTGGCCAATTGGTGGGCTGTTGTTCCCTCTGTGAGGCATCAGTGCCTAGGGCGTGGTGAAGGCTTTGGGAAGATGTGGAAGGTGTAGGTGCCTGGCTCTAGCTGCATCTGAGGGGGCAAAATGATGAGGAACTCTCCACCCCAGGGATTTTTGACCCCTAAGAGATAATTTTGGGAATGAGGATGATGGCACTCTGAAGTCAGGGCTGGGCACTTGGATAATGCAGGCAACGGATGGTGGCAGCTGTGGTGCTGGGATGAGCCACAGAGGGAACAGTGGGGTGGTGAGAGGCCAGGGCCCTGGGGGAAGCGGCCTGGGACCTGTGGACAGCCCCTCTGAAACCCGCCATGGTGAGGGCACCGCTCCCAAATCCAAGCCCAGTGGGATGGCTCCATTGCCATGAACTCCTCATAGCACTGGTGGCTCACCATTGCCTGGAAGCCCATCTGTGCCCATAGCTTGTCCCTCTGGTGCAGGAGTTTTCCCACCTGAAGGTACCAATCTTCTGCCAGGACCCATGGGAAAATCTCACATTTGGGCTCTTCCAGGTCCTCCTCCATGTCATTTGCAAGGTACAGTGCCATTTGCAAGTTATTGTGCCCGGCTTGAAGCCTTTTTATGCTTTTTATAGTGGTGGTGGCAGCTTTGTGTTGTGTCAACTTAGCTAAACAGGAACTACATTTTCCAGTTTCCTTCCCTGTGTGGTTTTAGACTAGGGCTGGACCTAGGAGAAATCTGCATGATTCCTGGGAGGCAGAAGTAAAGCAGGTGGGCAAGTAGCTCCTTCAGCTTCCACCAGACCCTCTTCAATTCCCCCAGCTTTTGGACTAAGGATGTGTTAGTTCCAGAAAGGACACCAGGTTTTCTTGCAGGTCACCTGCCTTAACTAAGTCAGAGGCTTGCAAGTCGCATGAGACTGAGGCAGGTTTCAGCTCATCCTTGCTCCCCCCTGGGTCCCAGTTTGTCCTTGCTCCCCTACTTCACACCTATGTTCCCTCCAAATGCCTGCCTGCAGACCATACCCCCAGCACCAGACAAAGGAGCAACACCCTCACACAGACTATCTAAGCACCTCCCATAATTGTGTAAGGTCAAATTCTCCTAATAAATCCTTTATTCTAGGTCCCTCCTAGGGATTCTGCTTCTCTGATTGAATCACAACTAATATAGAATCTACTAGTGGACATGGTTCCAAAAGGAACAGAACCTTAGTGAGCAATGGGCGTTCTGAATTCAGTCTGAGTCATCTAGCTTTGATTCTGTGATCTAATTAAATTTGAAGCATAAATGACCCTTACCAGAAATTGCCAGGGATAGAGATTACTGGTATTCTATGGTGTGTAATGGAGAAAAAAAAGTTATTTAAATGGTCACCAGTTATGTTTTCCCTGGTGATCATTTGGGAGGGGGGAGGCAGGAAGAGGGAGGGCATTTGGGGGGACCTCACCTAATGTACATGATGCAATGGTACATTTCAAAACATTTAAGACAAGATAGACGGGCGTTGTGGCAGGTGCTTGTAGTCCCAGCTACTCAGGAGGCTGAGGCAAGAGAATCGCTTGAGTCCAAGAGATTGAAGTTGCTGTGAGCTGTGACACCATGGCACTCTACCAAGGGCAACATAGTGAGACTTTGTCTCAAAACAAACAAACAAAAAAACTATTAAGAAAAGAGTATAATTGTGATGGATGTGTTAATAAGTTAAATGTAAGCATTTCAGTATACTAATCCCCATAAATGCATCATTATACACAGTTATGATTTAATAAAAACAAAAAATAAAATAAGTATGTGGACATAATAATAATAAAAAAAAAAAACACAAGAAAAGATCACCAATAGACAACTGTAATCAGGTGCCCATACAAGACAAAGCTTTGATTGACTGAGTATCTTATTAGATATCACAATTGTAATGAGATTGGTGGGTTATTTCTAAGTGTCCTGAAGAACTTGGGGAAAGAATATAATGAATCAGGGCATCAGGGCTTCAAACTCCCATCTCGAGGTTTATGGAAAGAACATGAACGTTTCTTGGCTGTCATATGGTATAAATTAATGTTCCCATCTTCATAGGTCTTTTCTGTTAAAAATTAGGTCATTGGGGGTGGCACCTGTGGCTCAGTGAGTAGGGCACCGGCCCCATATACCTAGGATGGCAGGTTCAAACCTAGCCCCAGCCAAACTGCAACAAAAAATAGTGGGGCATTGTGGCAGACACCTGTAATCCCAGCTACTCAGCAGGCTGAGGCAAGAGAATCACCTAAGCCCAGGAGTTGGAGGCTGCTGTGAGCTGTGTGACACCATGGCACTCTACCAAGGGCGATAAAGTGTCTGTCTGTCTCTACAAAAAAAAATTAAAAAAAAAAAAAGGTCATTAGCCTGGCAAAGTGGCTCAGACCTGTAATCCTAGGGCTCTGAGAGGGTAAGGCAGGTGGATTGCTTGTGTTGAGGAGTTTGAGACCAGCCTGAGCAAGAGTGAGACCCATCTCCACTAAAAATAGAAAAAAATTATTGTTTTTTTTGAGATAGAGTCTCACTATGTTGCCCTCGGTAGAGTGCCGTAGTGTCACAGCTCACAGCAACCTCCAACTCTTGGACTTAAGTGATTCTCTTGCCTTAGCCTCCTGGGTGCCTGCTGCAACACCTGGCTATTTTCTTGTTGCAATTGTCATTGTTGTTTAGCTGGCCTGAGTGGGGGTCGAACCGCCAGCCTCAGTGCATGTGGCTGGTGCCGTAAACACAGTGCTACAGACATTGAGCCAGAAAAAACTATTTTTTGAATTTGAGGTTGCTATGAGCTATGATGCCACAGCACTCTACCCAAGGTGACAGAGTGAGATTCTGTCTTAAAAAAAATTTTAGGTCATTGATTGGGAAGAAGTGAGACCCTGAAAATTGTGATGGAAGTTCCAATGAACTGGGGACCTTGAGACCCTAAATTCTGCTGAACCTCCTTTTCCAGCTGAAGCAGCTTCCCACTCTTATCTGAAGAAGTTAGTCTCTACTTGTCTGAAGGATACAGATGGCCTTCCCTGAAGTGATGGCCCTTAGGATCTACCTCCACCGCCCTCGTTGCTTATAGACTCAAGTCCATACAGACTCTAGAGAGGGAAGTACAAAGCATGACCCACGAGAAGATATGATACACACCAAAAACATTTTCATGATATTCCCAATTTGTATAGACACGGGGGAAATGTACGGATATGGATCCCAAAAGTGTGAGATCATGGGAGAAGAAATATGAAGTAATATTAGGCCAAATTTATTTGTAAGGACCTACTAAGTAGAGATTGTTAAATGAAAGTGTTAGCTGGAGAAACTCTAACAGATTGTTTAGTTTGTTGATTAAATCTAGAAGTCGAAATACCAGAACTTCTTTGGTATGTTGTAGAAGAAGTATCCAATGGCTTATCCAATGGCTAAGGAAGATTGAAATGCTGGGGTAGATGTATCATGTAAGACCTGTTTACCTTCCCCCTTCATATGTGCCTAAGAAAGTCCAGAGGACAATTCCTTCACCAAGCCCGTGAGAAACACATTCATGAGGAAAGCCCCTGATATCCTTTAAAAACTCTACGGTGGCTATTCTCCAGTAGAGGGAACTGGAGCTATTGGACTTAGCTCCAAATTCAACTGGGATGATGGGATCCCTAGTTATTAGGACAGGCAATGATAATTGATCACCAAAGATTAAGTAGGCGTGATTATCATAACGGGCTCATAAGAAACGTGGCCATGGAGAGAGAGACAGATGTCAGGCATGGGCTTAGTAACATGAATTTCCATTTGCTAACGGCAATCTGGCTACAGGCACTGCTGAGTGCCCAACCTACCAATAGCGGAGACCAATACTGAGCCTTAAATACAGAAATCAACCAGCCGTGGGATGCAAGTTGGTTACATAGGAAGTCACATTGCTTTGTTCTCACCAGAATATCCATTTACTATGACACAGATTTGCTTTCCCTGCCCACAATGCTGCCAAAATCACCATCTGTGAACTTACAGAATGCTTTATTTACTATACATACCATGTTGCTTCTGACCGAAGACTTCATTTCACAGCAAACGAAATGCAGCAATGGGCTCAGGTTCATGGAATTCACTGGTTGTACCTGCTCCCCATCATTCTGAAGCTTGAAAAAAACAGTAGAAACAGTAGAATGGCCTTTTAATGACTTAGTTATACCAACATATGGAAGAAATCCCAAACCAGGATTTATTGGTAGGAAGCACAGGGTAGAAATGAGAACTGATCCCTCACTTATAACACATAGTGTTTCTCTAGAGAAATTCTTGCTTCCTATCTCTGTAACTTTGGGCTCTGCTGATGTAGAGGTATGAGTTCCAAAGAAAGAACTATTTCCACAGGGGAGACAGCAGTTATTCCACTGAATTGTAAGTTAAAACTGCCTTTCCCTATTTTGGGCTCCTTTTGCCAGTGAATCAACAGGCAAGGCAGAGGATTATTGTATTGCGTGGGGTGATTGATCCTGACTATCAAGAGGAAAATAGGAAACATTTTGGTATTTTCATGTCCTTTGAATAAAATCAATAGGAAAACTACCACAACTAAATAGAGGGGAAGAACTGTTAATGGTCCACACCAGCAACAAAGGTAATTGTTTCATATTTTATCTACTATTGCTCTGTAGTTTAAAGGGGATGGGAAAGTGTACCAAATGGTTTTACTGTGTCATCTAAGAAAACTTCCTATTAATGTGTGATATACATGCAGAAAAGTGCTCACTAAATTTCCATAAAATGTGAAGACCTTTGTAACCAGCACCCAGATTAAGAAATAGAGTATTGCTGGGTGTGGTGGCACGTGCCTGTAGTCTCAGCTACTCAGGAGGCTGAGACAGGAGGATTGCTTGAGTCCAAGAGTTCTGGGCTGTGGTGTGCTATGCTGATTGGATGTCCGCACTAAGTTTAGCATCAATATGGTGACCTCCCAGGAGCGGGGCTGGGGGAGGGGGGGACCACCAGGTTGCCTAAGGAGGGGTGAACCGGCCCAGGTCAGAAACGGAGCAGGTCAAAGCTCCCATGCTAATCAGTAGTGGGATCACACCTGTGAATAGCCACTGCACTCCAGCCTAAGCAACATAGTGAGACCCCATCTCTTAAAAGAAAAAAAAAAAAAAAATATATATATATATATATGTATAAAAGAAAATATATATATTAAAAAAAATGTATATATAAAAGGAATAAAATATCATCAGCACTCCAGAAGTTTCCTTCATGCCCTGTCACTCAATAACCACCCCCAACCATTATCCTGACTTCCAACAAAATGGATTGGTTTTGCCTTGCTAAACTAAATTTTGCCTGAGAAGAACTCTGTATTCAGATACTTGAGGCCTTACCTTACAAACCTCAACCTAATTGACTAAGTCACTAAACCGAAAACCTAAATTAGGAGTATGTTTCTGAGTCTCACCCAATTACAGCAGCCCTACTTCCATAAATCACAGGCAGTGAACTGTTCAAACTATGTTCAAATAAAGCAAAGGCTGAACTGTAACCAATCCAGCTGTTTTGGTACCTCACTTTCATTTTCTGTACATCACTTTCCTTTTTCTGTCAATAAATGTTATACAACCATGCAGAAGCCCCAGTTTCTTTGAACCTGTTCTGGTTCTGGTAGATGTTTAATTTATGGTTCTTGGCTCAATTAAACTCTGTTAAATTTAATTTACCTAAAGTTTCTTTTTTAAGACAGAGTCTTACTTTGTCATCCTCGGTAGAGTGCTATGGCGTCACAGCTCACAGCAACCTCACACTCTTGGGCTCAAGCAGTTCTCTTGCCTCAGCCTCCCAAATAGCTGGGACTGTAGGTGCCTACCAGAATTCCAGGTTATTTTTAGAGACGGGGTCTCACTCTTGCTCAGGCTGGTCTTGAACCTCGTGAGCTCAGGCAATCAACCTGCCTCAGTCTCTCAAAGTGCTAGGACTACAGACGCAAGCCACTGCGCCTAGCCCTCTAAAGTTATTTTTGTTATTGCTTTAAAAAATATTCAAATTTAATAATTTATGTATTACCATTATAAAGTTTTTTTTAACAGTCTGTGTATAAACTTTGCATAAATGGAGTCACACAACATGTACTCTTTTGTGTCTGGCTCCTCACTTTCTACATTATGTTTGTGTTGTATATTATAATTATAGTTCAGTCATTCTCATTGCTGTATAATAATCCATTATGAATATATCTCGCTATTCTACTATTGGTAGACATTTCAGTAGTTTCAATTTGCAGCTATTACAATTAATGCTGCTATGGAGTTTGTCCAACTCCATAGTTGTAACATGTCTCTTGAACATGTCTCTTGTTAAACATATATGCATATACCTAGGACTTGAATTACTGGGTCATAAGGTATTTCTATGCTCAGCATAAGAAAGATTGCCAATCCATTTTCTAGAATGTTAGTACCAACTTGTATTTCCACGTCAAGTAGGTAAGAGTTCTAGATACTTCATTTTCTCATCAACACTTGATGTTTTTCATCTTCTGGTGGGTGTGATCACATTGTAATTTGAATCTACATTTCCCTAATGACTCTTAGAGTTGAATACCTTGCATATGGCATATGCTTTTAAGCTGTTTGGATATTCCCTTTTATAAAGTACTTAGTTCAAGTATTATCCCATCAGTCTTTTTTTCTTAAATCTATTATTAGTGTTTGATTGACTCAACCTTAAAAAGTTCTTTCCCAGGTGGTGCCTGTAGCTCAAAGGAGTAGGGCACCAGCCCTATATGCCAGAGGTGGTGGGTTCAAACCCAGCCCTGGGCAAAAACTGCAAAAAACAAAAAAACAGTCCTTTCCCTAAAACCTACACACAGATTAATTCCAGATCTAAATGTAAAAATGTAAAATAACAAAGAATCAAAAAATAACAGATAACAGGAGAGATTATCCTCATGACTTTGGGATAGGCAAAGATTTCATTTAAATGACACAAAAGTAGATCATGAAACATTATTAAAATTAAGATTTCTTGGTTCATCAGAAATAAATACTATTTTTTTGGTGGAGGGGGACAGAATCTCAATTCTGTCTCAGCAACCTCAAACCCTGGGCTCAAGTGATCCTCATGCCTCAGCCTCCCTGAATAGCTGGGACTATAGGCATGCATCACCACATGTGGCTAGTTTTTCTATTTTTAGTAGAGATGAGGTCTCACTTTTGCTCAGGCTGGTCTCAAACTCCTGAGTTCAAGCAATTCTCATGCCTCCGCCTCCCAGAGAACTAGGATTACAGTCTTGAGCCATCCTTCAAACCATGTTCAAATAAAGCAAAGGCTGAACCAAAGGCTGGCCAAAAATATTATTAAAGAGACAAATGAGCCAGGGAGAGGTGGCTCACACCTGTAATCTTACCACTCTGGGAGGCCTAGGTGAGTGGATTTCTTGAGTTCAGGAGTTCAAGAACATCCTGAGCAATAGCAAGATCCCCATCTCTTCTAAAAAAATTAGCTGGGTTTATGCCAGGCACTCTAGCCTGGGCAACAGAGTCTCAAAAAAGACTGGGCATGGTGGCTCATGCCTGTAATCCTAGCACTTGGGAGGCAGAAGCAGGTAGATTGCCTGAGTTCACAGGTTTGAGACCAGCCTGAGCCAGAGCAAGACCTTGTCTCTAAAAATAACTGAGTGTTGTGATGGGTGCATCCCAGGTCATAGAAAAGTTCAGTGATGATGGGCTAAAGTCAAGTTTGTCCAACTCCATAATCCACATTCTCAGTCACATTGCCCACTGTCCCCCAACAGTAGGAACTATCATTTTTGTGGGCCCAAAACTGTGGGTTCCCTAGTCCCTCCTCACAAGGCATGCTGTTGGCACTGTGGCACTGCCGTCTGTGTCTGAGTGAATTCTTGGGGTTGCAATGCCCCCTCGCTCTCAGAGGAATGGCTCCTCAAAAAGGAACATGTTGAAAGGCAGAGGGCTGGCTCAGCGCCTGTAGCACAGAGGTTAAAGCGCTGGCCACATGCACTGAGGCTAGCAGGTTCCAACCCAGCCCTGCCAGCTAAACAACAATGACAATTGCAATAAAAAAAAAAAATAGCTAGGCATTGTGGTTGGCACCTGTAGTCCCAGCTACTTGGGGAGGCTGAGGCAAGAGAATTGCTTAAGCCCAGGAGTTGGAGGTTGCTGTGAGCTGTGATGGCATGGCAGTCTACCTAGGGTGACATAGTGACACTTGTCAAAAGAAAGTAAGAAAGAAGGAAGGAAGAGAGAGAGAGAGAAAAAAAAAGAAAGAAAAAGAAAGGAAAGGAAGGAAGGAAGGAAGAAAGAAAGGAAGGATGGCAGACCTAAGTGTAGGATATGGGACTTTCACCTGACCCCCAATTCTCCCTGGCTTTGACATGGCTCTCTGTTCCCAGTTGGCATCCAAACCACACCCCTTCCCAGGGCTCTGGCTTAACTTCTGTCTCCTCTGACTCAGCCTGTCACCGGACCCCACCGCCACCGGAACACAATGAGGCGACCTTTCTGGCAACCTGCCCCTCTTGTCGCCCCCAAACAATCTCAAGTTCCAGGCAGCTAGGGTGGGTGTTCAAAGGGCTGGGCCTGTATTTGCCAAAGGGGGCAGGAACAGAGCCGGAGGCGTCCACCTGGGCCAGGTTCCTCCCGACCCAACTGGCGGATGAAAAGGGAGCTTGTTTGTGCCATAAACAGAGGAGGCCTATCAAAAATGATACAGAATGGCCCTTGACCTGAATGGATAGTTTCAGAGTTAGGGGTTAGTTTAGGAGGGCAGAATGCGATCACTGCATGTTGTTCCCCGTGAGCCAGGTCAAACCGAAAGGCCTTGGGTGCCTTTCCTTACGACAACCTCTTGAGGTGGTAACTATTACTGTCCATTTTACAGGTGAGGAAATACAAACAGTAATTTGGAACTTGCCCAAGGACGACAGTAGTGATTAATCATCTGTAAAACTGGATACAAACGTCTGCCCTACACCCACACCACGCAAGGATTTTTTGTTTGTTTGTTTGTTTGTTTTGAGACAGAGCCTCAAGCTGTCCCCCTGGGTAGAGTACCCTGATGTCACAGTTCACAGCAACCTCAAACTCTTGGGTTCAAGCGATTCTCCTGCCTCAGCTTCCCAAGTAGCTGGGACTACAGGGGCCTGCCACAACACCCAGCTATTTTTTGGTTGTAGTTGTCATTGTTGTTTGGCAGGCCCAGTATGGATTTGAACCTGCCAGCTCTGGTGTATGTGGCTGGCCCCCTTAGCTGCTTGAGCTACAGTACCACCACCACGCAAGGATTCCTACAGGCGGTCGACTCATATGCATTGGCAGTGAATGAGTACTTCTTAAAATGGAAACGTTACACTCACTACTCAACAACCTCTGTATATTAACTCTCCATGTTAATTTTTTCCCTTTCACCTTTTTGGATATAGAAAAGTTCTTTCCAGTGGGGCCCTAGGTGACATGGACACAAAGTTCCTGGAAAAATCAAAAGATTCTGGTTATCCTAGCGGTGTCTTCAGGCAGGGAAACGGAACAGCTGGAACGGGTAGGAAAATAATTTCACAGTGTTTATAAATGAAATATTTAAATTAAACAAAAACAAAAGTCTGCGGGATCATGGGTGAATCTGGCGGGAGCTTTTGCTTCAAAGTCGGGGCGGATCAGTTGAGGCCTGGGCAGACTGCGCTGGCTCCCTTCAGATCACAGCTCCGCCCCAGCAGAGCCAGGAGAAGATGGCATTGCTGCTCCAGTGATGGGGGAGCAAAGTCTGCTCTCAGTGGCTGGGTGGCTCGCCCAGAATCATCCCGGAGCTCAGAGTCCCTCCCCTGACCGCCCCAGGGTGAGTTTTTTTTTTTTGTTTTGTTTTGTTTTTTTGTTTTTGAGACTGAGGGAGGGAACACAGTCCTCGGCTCTGTGCCCACCTTGCCTCACCCAGGGCGGAGCGTGGGCCGGCCTGCGGGGCCAGCGCGACTTTGGCTGCCCCGCCCGGGCCGCAGGAGAAAAAGGCCGGTCCACGCCCGGCCCCACCCTGTCCCGCCCCGCCAAGTTTAAGAGCCTTCTTCAACAGCCGGAGGTTCCTGGGCAGCAAGTCTTATACACTTTCCTTTGCAGGGTCTTCTCACTCTCCTCTCGAGCTCCCTACAGAGCCACGGAAAGGCCCAGCTCCCCTCTTCGCGCTGGTCCCCGCAAAGGCCGCGCCATGCCCAGCCCCGGGCCGCTAGGTAGCCAGCCGCCCCTTCCTGTAGGAGCTGGGGTCCAGCCCCCGCGCGCGGGCAGCTCCCTTGCGACTCGGTCCCCAGCGCTCTTGGATCGCCCCGCCGGCCGCGAAAAGCCCCGCGCGCCTGGACGCCTCGAGTCCTTCTCCGTCGAGGCCATCCTGGCGAGGCCGGATCCCCGCGCGCCGGCTGTCTTCCACCTGTCAGGCTCCGCTGGCACCTTCCCGGGTCTCTGGACCTCTCCATCCCAGTGTCCTGTCCCGGTTCTGCCCTGGGTGTGCCCGGCGCCTTGGCTGCCCGCCTACCCGAGCATGAGTCTCTACCCGCTGTACCCTCAGCAGCCTGTGCAGGGGCTGCGCCTGGCTCAATTCTGCGGCCTCCAGGGCGTCGGCGACACAGGTACCGCGAACCCGGGCGCCCGCGTGCGGGGGTGGAGAATAGAGACTGGTGGTGGTCGCCAAAGTAGAGAAGTCGTTGAGTTTGAGAACCATACACCGTTGTAGTGGTCTAGGGGATCTACGACCGTAGACCTTTCAGTTGAAACCAAGCGCGGAGATAGAGCCTCGCTGAGACAGACGCTGCCGCGAGGCTTCCCCGCACGCTGCAGAGGGTGGAGAGAGTGGGTGGGAGAGCGAGTGCAGGGCGAGTGCGGGATCCTTATCAACTGTAGATCCTTGTCAACTCATACCATAGACTGACGCGGCCAGCGCCGGGCCGCTCCGGGACCCAGCCCGGCTCCCGGTCTCCGCGTCCCTAGACACCCTGCCACACTCGCTTGGTGTAACGTATGGTGGCGCAGACCTTTCCCCCAAATGGCTTTCATCCCGAACCCATGCATGGCCCTGCCTTTTCTGGGAGAAGCGGATGCTACAGGTGGTGCTGTTCGAGGAGGAGCTCTTAGGAGCTGGCAAACGCCCAGACCCCACTACCGCCTCCATCACTCACATCCGTGTGAACTTGGGCTTCACACTTAACAGCTCTGAGTCTGCGAGCTTACAGAGCTCTTAGGATGGGACTTGCTGCGCTAGGCACTTAAATCCCGTGAAGGAACTTTGCCCTCCGGCACTAATAGCCCCCTACCCAGGCTTTTGCCATTTTTTGTGACCTGGCCCATGCTTCCCAATGTGCCCATGAGGAAAACAGAAGCAAAGTTATTTAGAACCTTATCAACTCATACCAAGATCGTTGTAACACAGTCTTCTATGGTTCCTACTACCAGGGCAGCCTGCATCCTCCGTTTCCTGAACCCCTTTCAGCAAGTGCATGGCCACTGGACTTCCAACCCCATCCAAATTCATAATGCTTTATCTGGGAGCTGCCAGTGACTCTGAGGCAGCACTTTCTGAGGTCTCTCCACACTTGAAGTCTGAATGGCAGTTAATTATTTTTGTTTGTTTTTGAAGCAGGGTCTCCCCCTGTTCCCCAGGCTAGAGTATAATGGCTACATCATAGCTCATTGGAACCTCAAACTCCTGGGCTCAAACGATCCTCTTGCCTCAGCTTCCCAAGTTGCTGAGACTACCAGCATGCACCACTATGCCCTGCTAATTTTTGTATTTTTTTTGTAGAGACAAGGGCTCACCCTTGCCCAGCCTGGTCTTGAGTTCCTGGCCTCAAGCAATCCTCCTACCTCCCAAAGTGCTAGGATTACAGGTGTGAGCCATGACACTCCCCCAGTTTACTACTTTATGTTACAGTTGTCTCATTTTCAGGTTAGTGGGTTTCTGTTTGTTTGTTTGTTTTGTTTTCAGACAGAGTCTCACTTTGTCACCCTGGGTAGAGGGCTGTGGTGTCACAGCTCACAGCAACTTCAAACTTTTGGGCTTAAGCCATTCACTTGCCTCAGCCTCCCAAGTAGCTGGGACTACAGGTGCCCACCACAGCACTAGCTATCTTTTAGAGATGGGGTCTCACTATTGCTCAGGCTGGTCTTGAACTCCTGAGCTCAGTCAATCCACCTGCCTCGGCCTCCCAGAGTGCTGGGATTACAGGCATGAGACATCATGCCTGGCCTGATTGCAGTATTTTTTTGGTCACATAGAAAAATTTTTAAATTTTTATGTGTTTGAATATATCTTTCTAAATGAGTTCCATGTCTTGTATCATTTTTGGAAAGCCCTTTCCCATTCTGAGGTCATAAAATAATTCTCCCATGGTTTCTTCTAGATTTTTGTGGGTTTGCTTTTTTAAAATTTATTTCAGGCTAATGTGAGGGTACAAACAACCAGGTCACAATATTTGAATTTTTTAGGTAGAGTCCCTCTTGTAGTCATGTCCCTCACCCAAAAGGTGTGCCATATACCCCTACATTGTGCCCATTAAGTGGGAGCACACCAATCCACCCCTCCACCTCTCTCCCCTTCTTCCTTACCCCTCCCCCCCAACTTGAATTGAATTGAGTTTTTCTCCTATGAGGAAAGCCAGTAGGCATAAATAGGGTTGCCTACTGGCTTCATATGAATATTGAGTACATCGGATACCTGCTTTTCCAGTTTTTTTTTTTGTTGTTGTTTGTTTGTTTGTTTTGAGACAGAATCTCACTTTGTCACCCTTGGTAGAGTGCTGTGGTGTCATAACTCACAGCAACTTCCAACTCCTGGGCTTAAGCGATTCTTTTGCCTCAGCCTCCCAAGTAGTTGGGACTACAGGCACTGGTCACAACAACCGGCTATCTATAGAGATGGGGTCTTGCTCTTGCTCAGACTGGTCTCGAACTCCTGAGCTCAGGCAATCCACCTGCCTCAGCCTTACCGGAGTGCTAGGATTATAGGAGTGAGCCACTGCACCTCGCCTGCTTTTCCATTCTTGTGATACTTTACTAAGAAGAATGTGTTTCAATTCCATCCAGGTTAACACAGAATATGTAAAGTAACCACCTTTTTTAGGGCTGAATAGTTTTCCATAGTATACATATACTACAGTTTGGTTTTTTTGTTTTGTTTCGTTTTTTGAGACAGGTCTCACTTTATTTCCCTCAATAGAGTGCTGTGACAACATAGCTTGCAGCAACTGCAAACTCTTGGGCTCAAGCGATTCTCTTGCCTCAGCCTCCCAAATAGCTGGGACTACAGGCACTCGCTACAATGCCTGGCTCCTTTTTAGAGATGGAGGTCTTGCTCTTGCTCAGACTGGTCTGGAACTCCTGAGCTCAGGTGATCACTCACCTTGGCCTCCCAGACTGCTAGGATTACAGGCATGAGCCACCATGCCTGGCCCCACATATCAGTTTGTTAATCCATTCCTGGATTGGTGGGCATTTAAATTATTTCCATATTTTGGCGATTGTAAATTGAGTTGCAATAAACAATCTAGTGCAAATGTCCTTATGATAAAAATGATTTTTTTTTCTTCTGAGTAGATGCCTAGTAGTTGGGATTGCAGGGTCAAATGGGAGGTATAATTTGAGTTCTTTGAGGATTCTCCGTACTTCTTTCCAAAAAAGCTATATTAGTTTGCAGTCCCACTGACAGTATAAAAAGTGTTATCCTCTCTTCACATTTATGCCACATCTGCAACTTTGAGACTTTGTGATATGGGTTTATCATACAGGGGTTAAGCAATATCTCAGGGTGGTTTTGGGGTTTGCTTTTTTACATTTAAATATTTGCTCCATAAACAGTTTTTCTTCATGCATGGTATGAGGTTTTGTGTCCCAGCTCTGGACACAATTCATCTGGAAATAATCCATCTCTTCCTCATTGCATTATCTCTTGGGTTATAATTTTTATAAAAACCATTGACTTTCTTCTGTTCCATACCTGGAACAGTACTAAGCACCTCACAAGTACCATATTTTAAAATCCTTGTGACATCTTTGGAAGTAGGGATTATTATTGCCATTTTACATAAAAGGAAATCAAGGCTCACAGAAGTATACTGACTTGCCCAAGGTCCTGTGGCTGGTAACTAATGGCAGAGCTAGGATTCCAACCAGAGCTTTTTTTTTTTTTTTTTTTTTGTGGTTTTTGGCCAAGGCTGGGTTTGAACCCACCACCTCCAGCATATGGGACTGGTACCCTATCCCTTTGAGCCACAGGCACCACCCTCAACCAGAGCTCTTAAGGAACATACAATACATCCTAATTTCTTCTCCCAGGGTGATAACTACTTATGATTCTGAAACAAGGCAGGCGAGACTAGGAGTATACTATGGACTACACCAGGTTGCATGCCTGCTGGGCTTTTCCTGGTCTTTTGGTCCTGCCTCAGTCAGTCAGTCAGTCAGTCAGTCACTTTGTAAGCCTGTTGGGCCCAGTGATTGGAGTCCTGGGCAGCTAGGACCCCAGCCTTGCTTCCTTCATTGGGACAGCCTGTCTGCCAGTCCTGAAACCTCCCCAAAGCTGGTGGGGGCTGAGTCAACATGACATCACACTTGCCCTTCCTCTGCCCAGAACACTCTCTTCTTAGATAGCCCAATGTCTCACTCTCTCATCCCCCCCAACACCAGACTCAGGTACTGCCCACTGGTCCACAGCATGGTGAGCTGAATAGTATTTTTTTTTTTTTTTTTTTAGACAGAGTCTCAAGCTGTTGCCCTGCGTAGAGTGCTGTAGTATCATAGCTCACAGCAACCTCAAACTCAGGCTCAAGCAATACTCTTGCCTCAGTTTTCCTATTTTTAGTAGAAACAGGGTCTTGATTTTGCTCAGGCTCATCTCCAACTCGTGAGCTCAAGGAATCCACCCGCCTTGGCCTCCCAGAGTGCTAGGATTATAGGTGTGAGCCACCACGCCCGGCCCTGAATAGCATTTTTGTGTCCTTTAGAAAGGGGCATCCTTTTCTCCAAACATAGTACCTTGTTGGGGGCAAGAATGGACCTACAGATAGGAGGCCAAATTTTGGACCCCCACCCCCATCCCTCCCAGCTGGGTATTTATGAATAGGGCACAAGCCATACAGAGTGACTAGACATAGTAGACATGTTCAAATGTCACATCACCCTTTCTAAAGATGTAATTGACCCCCCCAGCAACACACACACATATTCATCTGGTCTACTTTCCCTACTTTTTTTTCCTTCTGAGTACTTACTGCTATTTGACCTACTAAATTTATTTCTTATTTTTACCTTGTTTACTGATTCTTCCCCTTCTAAGATGTAAACTCCATGAGTTTTCTGTTTTGACCTGAAATCATGTCTAATAACACAGTAGACATTCAAAAAGTATCTGTGAATGAATGAAGAGGGTGCACCCTCTTGGGGTGCCTTCTCTGCCCATCTTTGGGGTTCCCCAAAGCAGTCAAGGAAAGAAGAGCCAGGAGAAGGAAGGTTTGACAACTCCTATTAGGGGCCAGAAGTGAAGCCCCTTGGCTGGAGAGGGGTGAAGGCAAGGAGTCTCATAGTGTTTCCCTTTTCTTTCTCCTTTGTTTCCTGTTATTTCTGTACATTCTCTTCACATTTTGCTTTCTTGCCATGTTACTTGGCCAAGGTGAAGGCAGGGTAGTGGAACTGTGTGTATGTCCTCCATCCTCCAACATCGGTGGCCAGATGGCTGCTGGCTAACCTGCTTCTGGTTACTCTTCAGGTTTGCAGCTGGTTCACCGTCCAGGCCTCAGGGCCCCCCCAGACTGGGTCCCAACTAAAGACCTTCCGGACACTGAGACACACCAAAAGAGGGTCCGAACTATGTTTAACTTGGAGCAGCTGGAAGAGCTGGAGAAAGTGTTTGCCAAACAGCACAATCTGGTGGGGAAGAAGAGAGTCCAGCTGGCGGCCCAGCTCAACCTTACAGAAAACCAGGTGGGAACGAGGACTCCTGTGGGGCCTGGGCTGGACCTGGGGATAAACACTACCTCTGGAAGGCCCCAAGTTGGGGTTGGGAGAAAGACAGGGGCCCTTCTCCCTGTGTACCAGCCTGCTGGGGAGACAGCCCTAAGTTTTTTGCATATTCCCCATATAATGAGAAAAATTTTCCCATCTGAACTCACATTATAGGCACAATATATGATATTTATTAATTTAGAATATTAGTCTAGAAATTTGTAATAAAGTACTTCCATACTAAAAAAGGAGCTGTCAATGAAATTAAGTAGATATTCAAGAGACTAAATATTTAAAAAAGTAATTACTATTCCCTACTATACCCCCAATCCCCCTTCAGCTATAGTACTATTAATATTAATATTTTTCTGCTCCTTTCACAGGCAAACTTCTCAATAACTTGCTGTGTTCATTCTGCCTTCTTCCTCATCCTTATCTTCCATTCATTTTCTAACTCTTTCCAACAAGACTTTTTTCCCTACAATTCCATCAAAACTCCTCCCCAAGGTCTCTAATGACCTCCATGTGTCCAAAGCCAACAGATACTTTCCTTCCCTCAACTTACTCCACCACTTAGCAGCTCTGGGTTCAGCCATTCCTTCTATTACCAAAACACACTCTTCTCTGAGCTTCCACACACCATACTCTTGGTTTTACTCCCAGCTCTCTGGTCACTTCCATTTCCTTGGCAGGATACTCTTCTTTCTTTCTATGTATCTATCTATCTAGGGTTTCACTTTGTTGTCCTCTGTAGCATGCACTGGTGTCATAAGTCACAGCAACCTCAAATTCTTGAGCTCAAGTGATCCTCTTGCCTCAGCCTCCCAGGTAGCTCAGACTACAGTTGGCCCCCACAGTGCCCAGTTATTTTTAGAGATGGGGTCTCGCTCTTACTCAGGCTGGTCTTGAACTCCTAAGCTCAAGCAATCCACCTGACTCAGTCTCCAAGAGTGCTAGGATTATAGGCGTAAGCCACCACACCCAGCCTACTCTTCCATTTAGAACCTCAAAATTTCTCCCCAGCTGGTCATATTTGCTCCCACTGTTTAAAATACCATCCAAAAGCCAATGACTCCCAAATTTGTATCTTCAGCTCAACCTTCTCTCTTAACAATTTACACACCTAACCACCATCTAAGTGATGCCTCCACTTAGATGTCTCAAACCTAAAGCATTTCAAACCTACCAAGTCTAAACATCAATTCCTGACTGCTTTTCTCTCCAAATCCGTTCCCGTCTCATATATGGGCTACTGTCCACCTAGCTGCTCAAAAAGCCCTAGCTATCCTAGATTCCTCCTTCTCTCCAACTTCCAACCATTAGCAAGTTCTGTCACCCCTACCTCCAAAACATGGGAAATGGCTTCATTTCTTTCTCTTTATCACCCTTAATGTATGTCCCCAACTCTTATGGGCCACAGTAGTGCCCCCCCCCCCAATTCTCTTCTTGTTTCTGCTGTCATCCAGTAGTCAGATGTGCAATACTCTTAAGATGTGAATAGGAGACCTGGGGTCAGTGGCTCACACCTGTAATCTTAGCATACTATATTATGTCTCCTGCTTTACTGGCCTGTTGTCTGTCCCACTGCGTTAGCTTTTCTTCCTTTAAGCCTCAGCTTTATTTATTTATTTTTTTGAGACAGTCTAACTATGTCATCCTCAGTAGAGTGCCACCACACTCTTGGGCTTAAGAGATTCTCTTGCCTCAGCCTCCCAAGTATCTGGGACTACAGGTACCTGCCACAATGCCTGGCTACTTTTTTGTTGTTGTTGTAGTTGTCATTGTTGTTTAGCTGGCCCTGGGAGGGGTTCGAACCCATCTGCCTCGGTGTATGTGGCCAGCACCATAACCACTGAGCTACAGGTGCTGAGCCTAAGCCTCAGCTTTAGTGCTGGTCCCTCCTGGAGTCTACCCCTACACAACTCCGTGTTTGTACCTCCTTTTGTGTGTTATATTTCTTTGCGTGTTTGTTTCCAGTGTCCCTCCACTAGACTGTGAGCTCCATGAGGACCATGGCTCTATTGCTCACTTCTGTACCACTATCACTCAGGATGGAGTCTAGCCCATAGGAATTCAATAAATACTCATTGGATAAGTGGATGGTGTCTGGAATTATAGAAAAGAGTGTTTCAGAGGAGGTGTTTCCCTTAGAAGGAAAAGCAAATTTTGACCAGAGAGGAATAGGCACTCCTGGAACTGGGATCACTGGAACCTACTGGTCACATTCTGATCTCTGCCCATTGTCCCCAATTATAGGTGAGGGTCTGGTTCCAGAATCGCAGGGTCAAGTATCAGAAACAGCAAAAGCTGAGACTGCCGGCTGCATCTTCCGAGGCTGCCTCCCTGGACGAGCCCTCCAGCAGCTCCAATGCCAGCATCCAGAGTGACGACTTTGAGCCAGGAGTGGACAGCTGAGGATCGGGACAGAGGCCTCACCCAGTGGCGTGGGCTAGTTCTTCCTGTGGGTACCAACTGGACCTCTCTGCCTCACATCTCAACAAAGGTTGAGTCTTCTCAACCAGAGGAACCTGAACTGTCAAAGCAGGGACACTCTGTTCTATACTGGGTTCTGTATAATGGAATAATGTCATGGTCAGAGGCACAAACTTTGGCCTTCAGTTATGTCCTTGGTCAAGTTTCTAAACTTCTAAGGCTTTTTTCTTCATCTTCATAATGGGTATAAAGATGATATCTTTATTATAAAGATAGTCTTCCCACCTCAGCCTCTTAAAGTGCTAGTATTATAACTGTGAGCCACAGATTCCTGAAAGTTAAGGTGATCAGCAGTGGGCAATGATTTACTCAATCATGCCTATGTGAATAAGACTCCATAAAAACATCTTGGCACCTGTAGCACAGTGGTTACAGCGCTGGCCAAATGCACCAAGGGTAGTGGGTTCAAACCTAGGCTGGGCCAGCTGTAACACCTTGATAACTTAGGCATTCCAGGGGTGAGATGATGTCTGTAAAGCACTTACAATGTGCCAAGTGTGTGGCCACTGTTTCTCAGGTTTTGGCCAGGGCTGGGCTTGAACCCATCACCTCCAGCATATGGTGCTAGTGCCTCATTCCTTTGAGCCACAGGCGCGGCCCGTGTGTGGCCACTGTTAAGGCTACAGACCCCTTCATAAAAACAAATTTTTTTTTCTCCTTTTGCATGCCATACCAATCAACACAGAAAACTTCCGTGAAAAGTCTTTTTTTTCTCCCACACACCAAGCAGCCAACACTCACCATACCAGTTGAGTGTTCTCTAATTCAGTTCAATTCTCACACTATCTGTCTGCAGGTGGGATAAATTCCCGCATCTTGAGGGCTTGATTATAAGCTTGTCCTGTACTTCCAATGCTAATCACAGGCTCCAGGTTTTACCTGTGCTTCTGATGGACTGGGTATAAATTGGGGTTCCTAAAAATTCTTCCTTGGGTTTGATTAATTTGCTAGAGTGGCTTACACAACTTAAGGAAACACTTATGCCATCAGTTTATTATATAGGATATTACATAGAATACAGATGGAGAGATGTATAAGGCAAGGTGTGGGGGAGGGGTGTGGAGCGCCCATGTCCCTCCCGGATGTGCCACCCTCCAGGAACCTCCATGTGTTTCGCTATCTATAAGTTCTCCAAACTCTATATTTTTATGGAATTTTTTTTTTTTTTTTTTTTGAGACAGAGTCTGTTGCCCTTGGTACAGTGTGGTGGCATCACAGCTCATAGCACCCTCTAATTCTTGGGCTTAAGCGATTCTCTTGCCTCAGCCTCCCACATAGCTGGGACTACAGGCACCTGCCACATGCCCGGTTATTTTTTTGGTTGCAGTTGTCGTTGTTGTTTAGCTCCTCTCAGGAGGTTGGAAGATGGGCTGAAAACCCTAACCCTCTAATCGTACTTTGTTCTTTCTGGTGACCAGTCACCACTGTGAAGCTACCTAGGGCTATCAGTCAGCATCAACTCATTAATATGCAAAAAGATATCACTTTGGAGAGATAAGACCAAATATATATTTTATAGTATCTCAGACTTCCTCACCTGGGGAAGTGGTAGCTGTACCAGCCTTAGCTTCCTAGGGATCAGTCTTTTCCTGGCCTGGCTGAGACGAGGGTGAAGGGGGCTCCTTGAATCTGTGTCTGGGCATAAAAGACTTCCCCACCAGAGATGGCAGTGTTGAGAGCAAAGACAAGGAAAAAATGAACATTTAGCCCACTTCACGTCATAGAATTAAGAAAAGTTTTCTTTTGTCTGAATTGTTACTATTCTCAAGCACTCGGGCCCATCAGGAGGGCATAAGTTGCCTTCTTAGAGCAGCATGCTACCTTGACCACTGTCTTTTTCCTCCAGCTAACCACCTTGGCCCCCTCCCCATATTTTTTTTAGAAAAGAGAAATTTGACTGTCTATGCCAAGGTTGGCCCTCTGTTATACTCTGCTGTGTTTTCACAACAGTTATTATTCCTCCCTTTCTGGACCCTGACTCATGGCTCCCATTTCTTCCCAGGGTGTTAAAGCCTGCTGACAGCCTATCCCCAGCATTTTCAGAGGCCATTTCTGTAATACAGATTCCACACCAGCTCCTGTGGCTGAGGTGAAGTCTGGAAGGAGGTCTGCCCCGCCACCTGGTGGGAAGTGAGGGCATGGTCTCCACTGTTTGGAGTGAAGTTTTCTGAGGTGAAGAGCAAAGCCCCCAAGGCATCTTCGGAAAAAAACTTTTGGGGCGGCTCCTGTGGCTCAAAGGAGTAGGGTACCAGCCCCATATACCAAAGGTGGTGGGTTCAAACCTGGTCCTGGCCAAAAACTGCCAACCCCCCCCCAAAAAACCCCCCAAAACTTACATCAGTTACCTATACAGCAGTTACTGGGGTTTACCCAATCCCCAAACAAAACCATGAAGACTATAGCAGATGCAGAAACAAGTCTCTTTTTCTGATACAAAATCAATTGGGGGACAAGGAAACAAAATAAGGCATGATAGTTAAGCCTAGCTGTGGGGACAAATGCCATAGGTTTGCAGCTTTTGGGGGTCCGGAACAGAACAGACCACTCTCCCTTCTCAGACAATGTGCACATGCACACTCCCTTCTGCATCAAACTGCAGGGCTCCTCAAAGCAAGGTCTAATATGAACCCCTTCCACTATTCCCAGGCTGCAAGGTCCCCAGTTCCTGGAAGAATCTGAGGCACAAGTCCACCTTGATCTTTCAGTAGGATTGTCTGACCCGCTGCCAAAGGGTTTATGGAGAAATGACATGTTGAGGTGGACTTTGTTGGATGGATAGGTGGGATGACTTGGAGGGCATAAGCTAGTCCAGTCCTTCTCAGGTTGAGGTTTGGACAGATGCTGTTCTACAGGGCTGGGACCAAAGAGTTCTTTACTCAAGACATCCCATTATGGCAACAAACAAAACAAAACAAAAGTTCAAAGAAAAACCCGGGCCTGTAATCCTAGCACTCTGGGAGGCAGAGGCAGGTGGACTGCTTGAGTGGGGGAGCAAGAGCGAGAACCCCTCTAGAAATAGCCCCTTGTGGGAGGTACCTGTAGTCCCAGCTATTCAGGAAGCTGAGGCAAGAGGCTTGCTTGAGCCCAAGAGTTTGAGGTTGCCGTGACGCCACCACACTCTACCAGGGCAACAAAATGAGACTCAGCAACAACAACAAAAGGAAAAAAAAAAAAAAAAGACTACTGGCGACAGGTATGCAAGCATAGGCTCAGACACAGACATACACGTGCCAAGAGTACATATGCATACATAACTTCGATACAGAAGTATATACTGCTCATGAAGACACAGACACAAAAAATACACAGATGTAAAAGCACAAAAATAAGCTCAGTTAACAGTCAGTCAACGAACTAAAGGACCTAAATTCAGACTCGCTAGACCTGAAACCCTCGTAGCCTCAGAGAAATCGACGCAGGAATCAGGCCGGAAAGGGGCGGGGCCTCCTAGACCGAAGAGGGTCAAAGGTCAGAAGCAGGAGGCGCGCCCAAGATGGCGGCCTCCATGTGCGACGTGTTCTCCTTCTGCGTGG
The DNA here is from genome assembly GCA_963574355.1 of Loris lydekkerianus. Lineage (NCBI taxonomy): Eukaryota > Metazoa > Chordata > Mammalia > Primates > Lorisidae > Loris > Loris lydekkerianus. The sequence goes on from CAUYPK010132448.1 coordinate 40,825, forward strand.
GCGTGGCGGGCAGGGCCCGTGTCCCCGTGGAAGTCCGTTTCGTGAGCAGCGCCAAGGTGAGGCCGAGGCGGACGCGGCAGAGTGCACTAACCCCGTTCAGCCTTGGAGGCAGCCCCGTGGGACCCCATGCCCGGAGCCTAGAGGCTCTTGTGCCGCTACAGCTCGGAGACTCCCATTCTGTCCCCCAGCGCAGGCTCTTGGCGCGGTCACGCGGTGGACTGGGGCTTCCAGAGTCTCCTTGCGCATCCACTCCCAGCGGAACCCGACCTGCCAGCCAGTGGCCCTTCTCTGCCTGCTCGGGGCAAGGGGGGTGTTCCAAGCTTTCTGGCTCTGGGTAGGAGTTTGTTGGGCCCCTCGAACTGGGTGGGAACGTGCTGTTCAGAAAGAACTGAAGTGTCAAAAAGCTTGGGTCTTTAGGGAACTTTCTGAGTGAGATTTGTGTGTGGGGATGAGGAGAGAAGCCAAGAATCTTCACGAAGGGCCTTGTAGTGCTAAGGAATTTGGGCCAGAACCCATAGGCCGCTGGAGCATTTGAAGGGTTTTTAGCAGGAAAAGTGACATGATTTTGTCATTTTGTTATGTTTTAGAAGTTCAGTATGTAAAAAAATAGAAAATGTATGTAAGGAAAGAAAAAGTAAAAGTCACTCATAATTCTATGCTTGTGCAAATATGTGTATATTAAAATTACATTTTTTAGGAGCAAAATGACATTTTGATACAGCAGTGAACTTTCAATGTCAATAAACCTATTTATGTTAATTTTTAAGAACTGAGTAGAATATTTTTCCACGGGAGGGCCACAGTTCACTCAGTCAGTCCCTTATTAGTGGGCCATTTATTGTTACTTATTTTTCATCCCTGAGGTCCAGGGTCTTGGAGTTCATTTTCTGTGCAGACATCCTTTTGTTCTCTCAAGCATTGTTTTCTTTCCTAGTTATCTTTGCAAATTGACATGTGCCAAATGGTATTGCTTTGTTCTCATTTACATTACTTTTGTTACTAGTGAGGATGAACAACTTAACCATATGTAGTGTTTGTGTGTGTTCTTGGTCCTTACCCAGGATGTTAACCCTCTGTTCATCTGTCACTTGCTCTCAGCATTATCATATTGATTCTGTTTCTCAGCCCAACCTTTCCAGCCTTCCCTTGCCTTCTTTCCCTTCTATAGGCATCTGGAGCACTCCTCTCTTTCTCAGATAAATCAGGTCCTCTACATCCTTGGTCTCTACCTAGAATCTTTAGTGTTTCTGGGTGGCCATCAGTCTGTAGGGTTCTCAGTTCCATCACTCCTAGCTTACATAGTCACCTTTATCTTCATTAGTCCCCACTCTGTCTCTTCAACCACTCTCCTAGCACATTTGTCTTGTCCCATCCTTCTATCAGGGCTCCAGCTGATTGCCCTCTTTGCCTGCTACCAGAGAAAATCACATAGCTACCTGAACTTGGTAACAAGACAGATTATCCTGGGTTTTTTGCATTTGTGTTCACAAATTAAATTGGTTTGTGATTTTTTTTTTCTTTGTTTATATGCTTGTTTTTTGGTAAATGGAGAAGATGTCCAATTTTTCTCTGTCATTGAATATTTTAAATATTATAGCATGAGAATTATTTATTCTTTGAAGGTTTGAAAGATTTGACTCAGGCAACCATAAAGACTGGAGCCTTATGTGATGGTACTTTTTGACCACTTCTTATTGTTCTCTGGGTATTGGCAAGAATGACTTTTCAAGCCAGGTGAGGTGGCTCACACCTGTAGTCCTAGCACTCTGTAAGACCGAGGCAGGTGGATTACCTGAGCTCAAGAGTTGGAGACCAGCCTGAGCAGGAGCGAGACCCTGTCTCTAAAAATTGTCTGGTGTTGTGGCAGGTACCTGTAGTCCCAGCTACTTGGGAGGCTGAGTCAAGAGAATCACTTGAGCCCAAGGGTTTGAGGTTGCTGTGAGCTATGATGTTATGGCACTCTACTGCGGGTGACAAAGTGAAACTCTGTCTCAGAAAAAAAAGAGAAAAGAATGACTTTTCAAGACTTTACCACCACCACCATCCACAACAAGACTATGCGGGGGACTGACCAATTAAAACAGAAACCTAACTAGGTCCAGTGGACAATGGCTGGACTGCCATGTTAGTGCATGCTAGCCAGATATTAACAAGGCTTATTGTGGGCTTTCTTCTTTTTTTTTTTTTTTTTTTGAGACAGAGTCTCAAGCTGTTGCCCTGGGTAGAGTGCTGTGGCATCACAGCTAACAGCAACCTCAAACTCTTGGACTTAAGCAATTCTCAACTTCCGAAGTAGCTGGGACTGCAGGTGCCCGCCACAACGCCTGGCAGTTTTTTTGGTTGGAGTTTCCATTATTGTTTGGCAGCTCAGGCTGGATTTGAACCTGCCAGCTCCGGTCTATGTGGCTGGTGCTGTAGCCTCTTGAGCTACAGGTGCTGAGCCTTTCTTTCTTTTGAATTCAGTTTTGGTCATTTGTATTTTTCTAGAAAATCATCCATTTAAAATGTAATGTAAAGCAAGGCAGGGTGGCACATGCCCGTAGTCCCAGCTACTCCAAAGGCTGACATAGGAAGATTGTCTGAGCCCAGGAATTTGAGGTTATAGTGAGCTATAAATGACTATGCTTCTGCACAGTCACAGGCCATTGACAGAGACCTTTCTCCCCCCCAAAAAAAAGAAAGAAAAGAAAACATGTACTGCATGGTTTTATGATTTTGCACAATCTTTTCTTAAAACTTCGATTAAAAAAAAAAAAAAAAAAACTTATTTGGTTTGTCTGCTTTCCATTAAGGTTCAGTGCTATCCAAGCTTCTTAATAGTCTGAATTAGACTGTTTTTCTTTAAATTATTTAATTTGTTTTGGAAATGAGTGGCTTTATCAAGGAACAGCTCTGTTTTCCCTTGGTTTAAAGGCTACATATTTTTTACATTTGGTCCTCCAAAAAGAGAGAGAGATTCAGATTTGAGATTGTCAGAGATTAAGTGGGTCTCTGTTCATATCTATTTGTCCCATAGAGGAAGGCCAACTTTTCATTTTGCTAGATCGGGTCCCAGGGGCTACAAGGCATGGGAGAGGGGCTTCCAGGAAGACAGTCAGGGGCTTATTTGTGGCTTTGACCCGTGGTTTTGTTTCACCTGTTTCATTCTACTATTAGGTAGAGCTCCCATCCCATAGTTCTTCACAGGGTTGAGATTTGTGGCTCATGGGTAGCTCAGGGCCTGTTCTGCTGCTCTGACTTTTGGAGGGGCTTTTGTGGGCTACAGCAGCAGTGCTAGAAGGAAGCAGGGAGCTACCTGGGAGGCTGTAGTAACAGGAATTTCACTGCTGTGTCAAGCACTTCTTTTCTCTCCCTTTTTTGTGGCAGTTCAGTGTTAGCAGGGCACTAACCCTCTTCTCTAAGTACTTGAGTAGTGGGATAAGTGTCCAGCAAGACCAATAACTCCTGGGTTCTGAAGCAATCTCCTGAGTCCTTTTGAATGTTTGAGAGATGACAATTTAGAGGTTGTTTTCTCATACTTGATCATTTACATCATGTATATAGTGTTTAGACCAGGATTTCTCAAACTTTCAAATGTATATGAATCACCTGGGAATCTTGTTAAAATGCAGATTCTGATTCAGCAGGTCTGGCGAGGGGCCTGAGGTTTTGCATTTCTAACAGTGTCCCAGGTGATGCCTATGCTGCCCGTCCCGTCCGCACCTCACACTGAGTAGTAAGGAAGTAGAGCTCATGCTCTATCATTGCATCCTGGAAACTACCTTGTAAGTGTTATCGTAATACTCACTTTTCATATAGGAAACAGATGCAAAGAAGTGAAGCAATTGGCTCAAAGTTTCACAGAAAATTAACAATAGGACGGGTGCTAGGATTAGCTCATTTCTTTCAATGCCTGAATAGTGCTAGGTGCTTTCAGTACCCAGCTGACAAAGGTCGGCCGTTTTCCCCCCAGCTCAGCCTTCCTCTTCCATGGTATAGGATTTCTCTGCAACCCTGAGCAAAAGCACCACTCCCAGGATCCTGGCACATGGGTGACTCAGAGAGGGCTGCTCTGCTGTTTCTAGCTCCTGGTACAAGAGGCTTCAGCCTACTATGAGCGTTGGCCCTGCTCTGGTTATCCTAAAAATTCTCCTCTGAGTAGTCTGAGATGATTGCCATGGTGGTTCCTTCCCTGTCCCAGGCCTTCTGCTCTGAATAGGCTGAAAGAGGTACAACTGAAAGTAAGTTAGAGATGCATTTCCAGAGGAGGCAGTCACAGAGGGTGCTGGCCACTCTCCATGAGCTGTCAGAGGCAGAGGCCTCTACTAAGAGGGACGAATATGAGGCTGGACAGCCCCTTGTGAGTTCCTGGAGCTATGTCTTCTGTCCTTTCTCATGGCCATCCTCTTCCTTTTCTGCCCTCCTAGGGAAAGGGGCTGTTTGCCACACAGCTGATCCGAAAGGGGGAGACCATCTTTGTAGAACAGCCCCTTGTGGCTGCTCAATTTCTCTGGAATGCACTGTATCGCTACCGAGGTGAGCACATCTAGTTGACTTCTCAGCTGCTGGGCCCAGTTGCCTTTGTGTACAGAAGAGAGATACGCACATCCCTACTGGTTGATGTCTCTGGGACTCCAAATGTAGGCAGGAAATGCTGTCTTTCTATGCCTAAGAACCATGCCTCTGTCTAATTTTAAGTGTTGGGGCTGTGTGCCTGCAGTAGGAGGCTCTTCCGACATGCTCCCTGGAGAATGATGTCACTCAGGCAGGATTCAGAGTCTGGCCCCATAGAATGAAGGACTGGATATCGTGTTAAAGGGCTTTGTGCCAAAGTGGAGCCCTCTACTGAGAGAGCTACATGGCCCTTGTCCAGAGAAGGAGTCCAAAGCAAGTAGGATGCCTTTAGCTTTGCTGACCACACTCTTTCTTCCCACTTTTCTTAAGCTAGAGACACACCGTGAAAAGAGCATCAGTTGGCTTCAGAGTATAGGGAAAGCCCAGTTTGGGTTTAGTGGGGAAGCCCCACAGAGTGGGTCTGATTGAAAAGCAGGGAGAGTCAGAGTAGGGGCCAGGGGGTCCTTGAGAGGGAGGAGAATCATCTACCTTTGAATGCATTTGAAATTCATTCATTCATTCCACTCATTAATGTAATCATCCATTCACTTCCCAAATTTTTATGGAGCACTTGCTATATGCCAGGTACCATTCTAGCCCTGGAGATACTAAAATGTATCTGTGAAAAGGACATATGTGGCTCCTGCTCTTAAGACACTTATATTGTATCTGGCTCTCACCCTCAGCCTGTGATCATTGCCTTCGGGCACTGGAGAAGGCGGAGGAGAATGCCCAGAGGCTGACTGGGAAACCAGGCCAGGTTCTGCCTCATCCAGAGCTGTGCACTGTGCGCAAGGATCTCCACCAGAATTGTCCCCACTGCCAGGTGAGCATGTCGGGGAAGTGTACCTCAAAGGGGGTGGGCAAGGGAAGCCTTAGCGGAAGTCCTCGTTGGAGAGACAGGAACAAAGACAGACCTGGTCATAGCCCTTGAAAACTCCAATGTAGGGTAAGACATTGAATAGGCTTGGTTATTGCTCTAGTTTCATCGTCCCTGTCCCATTTCCACTGTCTAGAAAATAGGCTTGCTGGGGTGGCGCCTGTGGCTCAAGGAGTAGGGTGCCAGTCCCATATACCGGGGTGGTGGGTTTAAGCCCAGCTCTGGCCAAAACTGCAAAAAAAAAAAAAAAAAAAGGAAAAGAAAAGAAAAAGAAATAGGCTTGCTGGGAGCTTTCCTTCTTCTTCCCAGGGGCCTTCAGGGGCTCTCACTTCTACCTGAAAAGCTCTCTTCCCTTTCTGTGGTTTTACAAGCCTAGGTTAGGTGTGCCGTGCACATGGCCCCTAGAGCACCCTATGTTTTCTCACCTCAGTACCTCTCAGATAGTTCAGGGGCTATTTGCAGAAGGAATGCAGTTAGAAGAGATGAGTACCACATAGGATATCTGTGCCTTGCCCTCTCACCCTATGGCCAGATCCTAGGGTGCTGACCTCACCCCGCCTGACAGGTGATGTACTGCAGTGCAGAATGTCAGCTGTCAGCTGCTGAGCAGTACCACCAGGTCCTGTGCCCCGGCCCCTCCCAGGATGACCCCCTGCATCCTCTCAACAAACTTCAGGAAGCATGGAGGTAGGTCTCTTTTCCTCTTTTCTTTCCTACAATGTCTTACCCCACATTGGAGCTTCTCCCTGCTTCTGTGCCTGGGCTCAGCAGATATTATCATCTTTCTTATGTTGTCCCAGATTTTTTCTCCATCCTTAGGGTTATATAGAGGTCACATCTCCCAACCCTCTGCCTTTAATCTGGGCTGCCAGTTCTGCTATTCTTAGCATTTTACATATTCTCAGAAAGAGCCCCATTAAGCCCATAGGCATGCAAAGTCCTGCCTGAGTCCCTGTCTATGACTTTCTTTCTTTGTAATACATGGGGTTGGTAGAAAGTCTGTACCAGTCAGACTGGCTTTGTCTGAGCTCAAGTACTGGGGAAGGAATTTCCAGGTAAAAATTTTTTCTCTGTCCCTAGGAGTGTTCATTACCCCCCTGAAACTGCAAGCATCATGCTGATGGCCCGGATGGTGGCCACAGTAAAGCAGGTGAGCCCACCTGACCATCTCAGGAAGCTGACTATGGCCTTGTTCAACGGTCTTGGTCTCTTTCTCACCTCAAGGTCCTAGCTTGGGTGCAGAATTCTTTCTGGCCTTTGCAAAGAAGAGTTACTTGCTGTGTAAAATCTTAGGTGTATGCTGGACATAAATCAGGCATGGGGAATGAGGGAGCAGGGGCTCATTTTGCCTGTAGTCTTTGATTTATGAAAAGATGTCTTGGGCAGCAGCAATTCATGTATTTGATTTATAAGCACTCTTTCAGGATTGTATCTTATGTAAAATGAGGGAAGGCTCTCTAATCTCCTCTTTAACCAGCATCATTCTCCTGTTTGGCCAAGTATTGTTGAACTGGCTAGCTCAGCTCCATCTGGGGAGTGGGCAGCATGGGGAAGAAGCCTCAGTCAGAGAAAGGGTCCCTGGAAGCTCATGTGTGGTGGGGATTTCGCTGATGGAAGGGGCTTTTGAAACAGGCTGCTCCTTCCACATGGGCAGAAGTGCTAATAAGAAGGTGGGTGTCTAAGACCCTTAAGTATATTTGTTCACTGCAGGCTAAGGATAAGGACCGATGGATCAGGCTCTTCTCCCAGTTCTGTAACAAAACAGCCAACGAGGAGGAGGAAATTGTCCACAAACTTCTGGGGGACAAGTTCAAGGTTAGTCTTTTTTGATGACCCATCTCCCCCTGCCTTCACCAGGATGTCTTTGGTTACCTGTAGGGAGTTCCACATTTGATCCCTTCCCAGCTATAGCAAGGAGTTAGAACCTGGGCCCAGAAGTTGATTCAGAGACATTCTGGCCACTACTTAACTTCATGACCTAATGTGGCCCTAATGTTGGAAAGTGGGAAAGTGGGGTAGTGATAGAGGAACAACCCTCTACCCTGACAGTGATCTTTACATGTTGTAGGAAGGCAGGACTCCTGTCACAGGATGGAACAGTGGGCATGTCGTTTAGAATGGAGGGTTCGGGTCTACAGAGTCAGAGAGTAGTGTGAACTGATAATGTACTTAGTGCCCATTCCCAGTCAGAGTACAGATTCTCACTGAGTACAACATACTTCTACTAGAGGCTGGCTGAGGGTGGAGGCAGGTGTGAGAAAGGGATACCTCTCCACCTCCTGTGTTGAATTCAGTGGAAAAGAAGGGGAGAGCCTACCTGTTCTGGAGGCTGGGTCAGGAGATCTTTGAGGGTGGAGATGAGAACAGATGTTCTAAGCCAGCCTGTTTCAGCCTTGTTGGTACAAGTGCTAAAAAATGAGGAGAAATTTTGGGTTGGGTGGACTACCAAAGCTCTTTGGAAAAAAGACTCTATGGCCTTCCTTTGCCCCCAGGGAAAGTTCAGTCTGCAGAATTGGCCCCTTTTTCCTTCCCTCTCCTGTCTTCTTTGCCCAGCTTGGGTACTAATGGGAAATATCCAGGGATGCACGTCTCTCCCTACTTCCCTTAAACCAGGGCCAACTGGAACTTCTGCGGAGACTCTTCACAGAAGCCCTTTATGAGGAAGCACTCAGCCAGGTGAGTGTGGGGAGGGCAGGACTAATGGCTTCCTTGTCATTCTAGTTCTCTAGGAGCAACTGGGTCAGCATCTCCTCCTGGGGTAGCCAAGCCAAAGTCAATTTGGTCTTCTAGAGTTCTGGTGGGTCTGACTCATAGAAGACTTCCTGAGCAGGGTTGTGTTAGGAAGAAAAGCTAGTGGCTGTAATTGGAATATTCATTTCCTCCCTTTCTCTCCCACAGTGGTTCACTCCAGATGGATTCCGGTCTCTCTTTGCTCTTGTTGGGACCAATGGCCAAGGAATTGGGACTAGGTTAGGAGAGAATGTTCCAGAGTTGTTGGACTTATCTCTCAGGGATTGGGTTGGAGATTGAGGAAGGTAGTCATAGCACCTCTCAAGACTGGGGTTGGGTAGGGTGTGACTCTGTGGCTAGAGGGCTAAACTGGATACAGTGGTGGGGCACTTCAGAATGAAGCAGTGCAGTCTACTCTTGGGAGCCTTGGACTGTTAGGGAAGACGGGGCCCCTACCCTGGAGAAAAGGTGGGACAAGGGTAGGAGACCATTCTTCCTGGGCTTAACTTGCCTGGAGGTGGAGAGCCCTAAGACTTGGGCCTCCTCCTCTCCAACCACGGGCTGCCGGGGACCCTCCAGCTCCCTGAGCCAGTGGGTCCATGCCTGTGATGCTCTGGAGCTGAAGCCTCAGGACCGCGACCAGCTAGATGCCTTCATTGACCAGCTTTACAAGGACATCGAGGCAGGTTGGTGAGATGGGGCTTTGACCTCACCCAACCTTGGAGAACCCCCAGTCAGATGAGTGACACATACTCTCTCCCCAAGGTACTCTGAGTTAATGGTGGGAGAAGGTAATCCCTTTATGCTTGTGTGGAGCTTATTCACAAGATAAACAATAAGAAATGGCACCAAGATTCATCTAGAAGCTTGAAGCTGGGAGGAAGGGCAGTGCTGGAAAATAGGGTGATGTCATAGATAGAAAAGCCAGGTTTGTGTCTCAGAGAGGCAAGTTTAGCTAAAGTGGTAGGGTCTGGGTGCCTTGGCCTGTATCTGTCCTTGTGAGTCTAGTTTCCTTTTCCCACCTGTAAAATGGGTAGAGTAACATCAGCATATTACTGTCTTGCAGCAACCGGCGAGTTTCTTAACTGCGAAGGATCTGGCCTCTTTGTGCTTCAGAGCTGCTGTGAGTCACAACATTGGGGAGGGATAGTCCCAAGCATTTCTGCCTTTGCCAGGTGGCCTCACAACCATAGTTCATCTTTCTCAGTTGTCCCTTGCTAGGCTAGTAGTTGAGTCTGGGAGAAGGGTTAGGTCTGAGTTTCCTAGAGAATTCCCCTGGGCCTTTTTGTTCCATGATTGTTTCATTCATTCGTTCAACTGCTTTTGGTTTAATATATGCTCACATATAAAACGTTACAGTGGGCCAGGTACTGTGCTAAGGCACAGAGCTCTGATTCTTGCAAAGGGAAGCATGAGCTTTGCACCATCATTGCCCTGTGAGATTTGATAGGGAGTACTCAGAGACCCTGAGAGGCCCTCAGGATCCTGGGAAGAGGGAGCTCAGACCAGAAGACAAGTCTCACCAGCACCTGATGGAGAGGGCAGAGTCACTCAGTCACTATCTTTTCCAGATCTTAGCCTCTTACCCTCTTGTTTCATCCCTGAAAACTCCTTCCAGGCTCCAGTACCACTCTACCCCTACCAAACTGGGTTCTCAGGGGGCTTGAGTTAGCCATTAGTAGGTGTCCACTAGCAGACAGAACTCAGTGGTCTGGTGTGGGCATCCCTTCAGATTCCTGTCCCTCCAAATGAAGTTGGCTAGTCCCCAGAGGGTGCAGTGGGGAGTAATGTGGGAGTGCACTCATGCCTGTGCTCTGTGGCCTTCAGGAAAGAGCACTGGATAGGGAGTCAGGAAACTTGGGTTCTAGTATCTGTTCAGCCCTGGCAGGGATAAGAGGCCAAGAAAGGATGGGACTCATTCCTCAGCAGAGTTGAGGCTGTTGTGTTTTTAGCCAATAATCCTCATTATCTGCCTTTTCTTACTCAGGCAACCATAGCTGTGTTCCCAATGCAGAGACCTCCTTCCCAGAAAACAACTTCTTTTTGCATGTTACTGCCCTGGAGGATATTAAGCCAGGAGAGGTGAGGGGGGCCAGGAGCTCTGAAGGGTGGGGTTGGCAGTGGGCCTTGCAGGTGGTTCTCCCTAGGGTTTAGGGGCAGCAGTGGCTAGAGCCCCGTAATGTTCAGGCTGTTGGGTTGGATTCCCACAGGCCCCGGAGCCTGAGTCTTTTAGCCCATGGTCGTGTTCTAACTCTGCCTCCCTTCTTCAAAATATAACTCCAGAGTGCCTCAGAGGAGTGTTTGAGGGACAGCTATGTGTCCAGGTTCTTGTCCCCAGATCAATTTTGGTCAACAAATCTACAATTTCTTGGGCCTTGGCAGGCTAGTGGTGGTATAGCTTGGCTGTTAGTACAGTGTACAGAGTCAAGTTGAATCTCCTTCTGGAGCAAGTAGCATCACACCAAGGTAACCTCTGACATTTGTCATTGACTGGCTTTCACCATGTCCTGAGGCTTACTGCGGTCTCTTCTCTGTCACAGACACAGGGGACTGATCAAGGCAGCTCACCCCTTCACTGAAGGGCAGCACAGGCCTGAAGATGGGGCTGGTGTTGGGGAGGCCTTTATCCTGTGGAATACAGCGCACAAACTATCAGACTCCACTTCTCTGCCCTACAGGAAATTTGTATCAGCTACTTAGACTGCTGTCAGAGGGAGCGCAGCCGCCACAGTCGCCACAAGATCCTCAGGTGCCAATTGGGGACAGGGTTGGGGATCTGGGCTCTGGTTCTTCTATCCCAGTGGCTGCCTAACTTTTCACCTTCCCCCTCCTGCCACCCCTGTAGGGAGAACTATCTATTCATCTGTTCCTGTCCTAAATGCTTGGCAGAGGCTGATGAACCTAATGTAACCTCAGAGGAGGAAGAGGAAGAGGAGGAAGGAGAGCCAGAAGATGCAGAACTGGGAGATGAGATGACTGATGTGTGATGTTGCCTTGCCCAGAACAGACCCCGTACCATATCTTGCTAGAAAAGGGGACCCTTCCCTCAGAGAAGAGGCGTGGAAGGAACTTCTCACTCTTATTGCCTGCTTTCCCCCATCTCAGCTTTCCCTGCCAGAGGGTAGGACAGAGGCTGGACCCCAGGCCCCTGACCCCCACTAGACCTCATGCCCTGGACACTGCTGCTGAGTTGGCTTATGCTCTGCACTGTCACTGAGCCTTTCAGAACCAGCCTCCCCCAGAGTCCACTCCACACTCTAGGGTTGGAAGGGCTGGAACCGGGGTCAGGGCCCAAAAACATTTCCTCCTCTAGGCCCCATGGCCCATGCTCACCCATCTACCTGAGGCTTCTTCCCTCTCAACTTGTCATTGATTTTTTTCTTTTTTTTTTTTGGAGATAGTTTAACTCTGTTGCCTGAGTAGAATGCCGTAGCATCATAGCTCACAGCAAACTCAGACTCTTGGGCTCAAGCAATCCTCTTGCCTCAGCCTCCTAAGTAGCTGGCACTACAGGCCCCTGCCACAATGCCTGGGTAACTTTTCTATTTTTAGTAGAGATGGGGTCTCACTCTTGCTCAGGCTGGTCTGGAACTCCTGAGTTCAAGCAATCCTCCCTTCTTGGCCTCCCTGAGAGCTCAAATTATAGGCATGAGCTACTATGCTTAGCCTGACTACTGATTCATTTTTGAGGGGAGGTAGCAATATGGTAAATCTGAGAACAGAATGATTTCATTGAAGCAGAAAGGGGAGGTGGTAAGGTACCCTTGCCTACTTCCATACCTTCCACCTGTCACTGTTGTAGCTTATAAGACTACTGCTTGACCCCTAGCCCAGTGAGGAGAGGCAGGCAGAAGATCTGGGCTTCCTGAACTCCTTCCCTAAGGCTGTCTAGTGGGAAACACTGGATCAGGGAGATTACTTCCTTCTCCTCCCCCTACTCCCACCATTTGGACATCTGAGGAAGTAGAGATTAACCCCTTGCCCAGACTCCAGAATCTCTGTCCCTTGTCTCAGGCCCTGGCACAAGCAACTGAGGTAGGAAGAGGCCTCTCCTTGCTCAGGAAGGGCATGTGGGCGCTCATCACTCTTTCTCACACCTTCCCATTGAGCACTCTAGCAGCATGGCCAAGACTTGGGGGTTGACAGGCCTGTGCTTCTTAGTTGAGGATGCTCTCGTCTTCCCTGTGGTTAGTTAAAGTGGGTCAGTGAGGGGCGCTTGTGGCCTCCACAGAGGAATACCAAAGTCTTCCAAACACCTAGAGAAGCTGGGCTAGACACCCAGAGATTGACATCCCCTCCTTCACCCACATCACTACCAGTCCCCTCTTTCACTCTTGGTTTTGGGTGCTATGGGAACTAATCCATCACCCTTGATGCTTTCCTTTTCTGGAGGGGCCTACCACATCTTGCCGAGGGATCCCAGGGAGGGTAGGTCTCCACCCCACAGGCCCTTATCTGGAACATGGAGCCAGGTAGAACTTGCCTATCTGGCCCCCTCAGTTTTTAGTCCTTCATAGCAGCCAACACCCCTCTCCCACCACCACTTGCCCATTGTTCTCAATAAAATGTGAGTGGTGACAGGCCTCTGCAGGAATGTTTTGTAGAGTGGCTGGACAGGTTGCCCAGGGTACACAGCAGTCACTCAGGTGGCTGCAAAGGGACACAGGTTAGACCAGGCAATAGCAGTAGATGCTCCAGGCTCCCCAGCTTTGGCTCATCTCTGCTCTTATCTACCCTCTGCTGCAAGTGTTTTAAAGCCCAAGAGTAAGGGTTCTCTGAGGTCCAGTTTGGATCCATAGTTACAGACTTCTCCCTGGTGGGTTGAACTGTAGCTTCCTAGGGCTGCCTCAGATCTTTAGCAAGAGGCTGTGCTGGGATGTAAGGCTAACAGTCTTAGGCCAGGGGTCTTCAAACTATGGTCTGTGGGCCACATGCGGCGGTGTGATTGTATTTGTTCCTGTTTTGTTTTTTTTACTTAATAAGATCCGTGCAGTGTGCATAGGAATTTGTTCGTAGTTTTGTTTTTTTTTTTAACTATAGTCTGGCACTCCAACGGTCTGAGGGACAGCGAACTGGCCCCCTATTTAAAAAGTTTGAGGACCTGGGCGGTGCCCTGTGGTTCAAGGAGTAGAGCACCAGCCCCATATACTGGAGGTGGTGGGTTCAAAACCTAGCCTCAACCAAAAAAAAAAAAAAAAAAATTTGAGGACCCCTGCCTTAGGACTGGGCATGAAGGACCTTGGGCAAGTCGTGGTCTCTGGGCCTCAGTTTCCTTCCCTGATAACAATGGTATGTGACCAGATGAATGAGTTTGAAGGCCCTTCCCACCCCTGTGTGCTCTTATTCTAGGACACAGTTGCAACCCTGATGAGAATTTATTGCTACAGTAAGGTTTATTGAGTCCCCAAATCCCAGTTCCTTAAACCACTCCCAACAACTGCTGTGAAGGTCACTGTGAGGAGACCTCAGGTAGGGGTTGCTAGAGCCAGGTGGGATTGGTAGATCATAGATGGCTCTCAGGATGCCTGCCTTTAGTTTCTTTTGTTTCAGATTCTAGCCAGAACTTCTGGGGCTTGGCTCTTGCCTCTTTTGGGGGGTCCTGGGGAAGGGAAGGCCACTAGTATGGCTTCCCTCCCTCAGCCTAGCCAAGGTGGAGATCCTTTTTTGCACCTGGCTCCACTTGTCCCTAAAAGCTATCCTCAAATTCCAAATAGCAAAATTCCTGGGTTCTTCTCAGCCCAGAGTCACTTATGGCTGGAATGTGGGACCAACTCTTCTACCAGAAGGTCCAGGGTGGTTGCAGCAGCTCAAAGGTGGGGATGCTGGTGACATTGACTGGGATGGAAATGATGGCCCATGGCAGCCCATGCTGTTCCAGGGAACGGCGGATCATGTAGCTAGGAGGGCATGAAGAGAGGTGGCAATGGTCACTTTCCCAGCACCCCATCATGCCCCACTGTCCCCACCACTCTGGGAATTCCAAAGCCCAAGAACTTTTTTTACTCTTCAACTAAGGCATCTCAAGATGAGGCCTGTGGGAAGGGACTTGTGATTACCCTTGACCTCCCCAAGTCATAACACCTAGCCTGGTGCTGACACAGAGACAAGGAGCCCTCACCCATCTCGGCCGAGCAGGAAGAGGGCAGGGATGTCAGCCGTACGCTGGGTACTATCCTGAATCATCTCCACGTAGAAGCTGTCATTGTCAACCGCGTTGTCAGAGATGATCACTGCCCGCCCACCGTGCTCTTGTACCACCCGGGTCTTGGAGAGGAAAGAGCAGCCCCTGGAAGAGGTGGTAATGAGATCAAAGGAAAGGCAAGGTCTAGCTACTCTTCCCCCAGACTGTCACCCTGGGAAGATGGAAGGAGAATTATGAAGAATTTGTTATAGGCTTGTAAGTAAATAGCCCAATGTATGGATAACCTTAAGACATTTCTTAAAGACTTAAAAAGATGAATTATTAAAAAACAGCAATTTCAAAGCACCACCACCACCAATAACCTCAGAATCTGCCCATGCCTGCCCACTCTTTACCCCCTCTCCACCAGAGCGATCTGGTCCTGGATGAAGAAGCCGTTGCTGAGTTCCCCGCAGGCCTCTGGAGGTTCAGCAGGGACAAGGTGAATCTGCTCATACCTTGTATGCTGAAAAACGTTTAGACATTTGGAGGTGAGAGTGTAAGGAGACACATTGGCTTTAGGACTAGGCTGACAAAATCCCATCTTACTGGCACCTCAAAGTGTGAAGCAAATGTGGAGCAGTTTCTGTGTTGCCAGACATTGAGCATTTTTACTTAATTCTCACAAAAGCCTATCTTTTTGTCCTACCCAACTCTGCCTTTCCCTGAGAAAGGTTGGGAAACTGGTTATAAAGCTGAAAGGGGAAGTGACTTCTTAAGTTACATAGTTCAGAGGTAAAGCTGGCAGAGAAAGCTGGTGCCCTTCTTATTTCATTATTTCACATCACCCCAAAAGACAGTTTGTCCCTCCAAGTGCCCAGGGATATATTATACCAAAGGGGGTGTAGTTGGATAGTACAGTGCCTGGAAGGCAGAGCTGGATTCTGCTCCTTCACCTGTCTCAGCACTCAAGTGGGATGATAAGGGAAGGGGGAGGCTGAGGATCAGAAATCAGTGGCCTCTCTGAACTTACAAAGATACCACCGAAGTCCTTGGCAGGTGTAGCTGTGAAGATGTAGCGAATGTCCCCAGGACTCAGCACTTGAAAGTATAAATAATCATGGATGCGGAAGCCTGAAGGATAAAAAGTACAGGTAAAAAGTTTGGGAACAACCTGGATCATGTTCAGATCATAGACCTATGTCTTCAGATGGGCTGGCTATAGTCTGGGCCCAGGGCCCCAGTTTCAGCTGGTTGGGTCTCCCAGGTGAGTGGGATCTTTGCTCTGGGGAGGACAAAATTGATGTAGACAGAGTTAGTAACCCCAGAGGTTTAGATCAGCTGTTGCTGCTCGCATAGGTTAGCTAGGAAGAGATCTAGGGTTAATCCATTTTTGCTCTGAATACTTGGGAGTTTCAGGGTAGCTATGTAATGGCCTGAGTGTAAAACAATTTTCATAAAAACTTAGAAGTTGACTCTCTGGTCCCACTGCAGTATCCCTAGTCTAGTCACTATCATCTCTTTCCCTGACTGTTCAGCTTAATTGGCCTACCTGCTTCCATTCTTGCTCCCTAAGTCCATTCCCCAAACAACAATTTGGGATCTTAAAACATCTTAGCCTTTGTAATCATATCACCTCACTTAGGGCATCAATAACCTCCAAAGACTTCCCTTTGCACTTAAAATCTAGACTTTTAACTGTGGCCCACAAGTTCCTGCTTGCTCTGGCCCCTGGCTGCCACTACAATCTCATCTCCCTATACTCAAACTGCCTTTCAGTTTCTTCCTTTCTCTTGGTCTTCCTGCAAGCTCTTCCCTCTAGCAGAAGACTCCCTACTTCCACCCTACCACTACCAGTTTACCTGGCTCACTCCTAGTCATCTTTCAGGTCATAGCTTAATGTCACTTTCTTGGAGAAAGCTTCTGCCTTATGATTGCCCTCCCCTAAATTCATTCAAATGTACTATTTTTTTTTTTTTTTTTTGAGACAGAGTCTCACTATGTTGCCCTCGGTAGAGTGCTGTGGCGTCACACCTCACAGTAACCTCAAACTCTTAAGTGATTCTCTTGCCTCAGCCTCCCAAGTAGCTGGGACTACCAGCGCCTGCTACAATGCCTGGCTATTTTTTGGTTGCAGTTGTCATTGTTTAGCAGGCCGGGGCTGAGCTCGAACCCACCAGCCTCGGTGTATGTGGCTAGCGCCCTACTCAGAGCTATGGGCGCCAAGCCGCAAATGCACTGTTTTTTTTCTTCAATTGGTATGTCCAACATAATGTGTAAGTATACAGGATTCATTTTTTTTTTTTGTTTTGTTTTGTAGTTTTTTGGCCGGGGCCGGGTTTGAGCCCTCCACCTCCAGTATATGGGGCTGGCGCCCTGCTCCTTGAGCCACAGGCACGGCCCAGGATTCACAATTTTTTAATGTCTGTCTTTTCCACTAGGTGTAGATCTTTAATTTGTACCTTCATTCAATACTGAATCCCTAGTATAGTAGCTACAATACAGTGGGTGTTCAATAAAGGTTGAATCAATCAATAACAACTGTGTCTAGCTCCACTGCACTGAGAGAGTTACCAGAACTAGACTTTTCTAGTGGTATGGAAACTTCTATTCGGCACCAAAGTTAGTATTTTACCTGGACTTACGGCCTGGTTTCCTTAGCTTAGAGTGATTGAGGAATGTTGAAGGATAAAAGCTGCTGCCACAGGTCCATTAGTCAATCAACAAACTCCCAAGTCACTACTGTGTGCTTGGGTTTGGAATGATTGTGGCTTTAGCTGTCCTTGCTTACTGCCTAAATCACAGCCACCAAGTAGAGCTCCACTGATTTAGTACTAAGCTATATATACTTTTGTTCTGGAAGTGGGGACTCCCCATCAGATACAGATACACCTCCAGGAAGCCTTCCTGGATTAGTAGTAAACTTCCCCTTCTCCCCACACACACCCTAGCTTGCCTCTGCATATGCTTATCTGCGTAAACTGTGGGTAAATGTATGTGCTCACATCTGTTTATATGCTAGTGTAGGTGCAAACGGTTGTGAGTACTTGTGTTGGTGTGTGTGAGGCCACGTGTAGGAATGTAAGCTCCTGTATATGTACGTGAATGCTCTCACACATGTCTCCAGCTTCAGCATCTTTAGTTGTCCCTTATGCCTCCGCCTGTTCTTACCCTAAGTCACCTGGGTCGGTGCTAGTGGGCGGGTTGACGGGAAAGGTTCTGGGACCTGTTTCGACGTGAGAAGCTGAGGACTCAGAGCTCTGCCTCGTGCTGCGCCCACCTTATGTCCTTGGGGACCAGTATCTACTCACTTTAGCCGCCTGTCCCCAAACCTGTCCTGCTCTGAACTCGCGGGTCCCCAAGGTGACCCGTGGCCCCCAGCCTGAGATGCGCGCAAGCTGGACGGCTAGCCCCGCCCAGCAGCGCAGCCCCGCCCGTTGCCGCTCACCGTGGGCTGCGACGCAAGCGGGAAGCCAAAGCACGAGACAATACCAGCCCGCGGCGCCGGGGACCATCTCCAGGGCCCGGCCCGGCGCCGCGTCTCCTCTCGCTGTCCCGCCGCGCGTCGCTCCCCGGACTTTACCCTGACAGCTGCTCTGGCCTCCCGCCCACGTACCCGCTCTCACCTCTGGTTGGGCTACGAGAACGAGGCCCACATCTGATTGGCTCTGACACCTGCTCGTGTAGCCACACTTTCCGCCTCTGCGCCTTAGTCCACTTCCTATTGGTCGAGACAAGTGGGGGCTAAGACTGAATGGCCTAAACTCTTAATAGCTACTGCCCGCCCTCACCTCAGCTCCGCCCCAGCATTTCTCAGTTTGGATTCGACTCTCCAGGACCTTGCCGGCTGTAGGCGGACGGGGTAGGAGGGTGAGCTGGACTTAGGAACCCAAAGGACTCGCTTCAGCCATCGAAAGTCCTGTCCGCCCATACTTGTGGTCTCACTGGGTCCTCCCTGAGGCCACTTCGCTTTACAATTTGCCTTCTCCCGGCAGCGCTTCCCTCGCCCCACCCCCTCCTCTGGAGGCATCAGTCTATCCTGGTGGTCCTCCGCCCAGTTCTAGCAGCGCTGGTCGCGATTTGATGCTCATCCCCCGCGGGTAGGCTCTGGCCGATGCAGAGACAGGGAACGGATTTTGAGGCCAGTTTCCCAGGCCGGCTTCGCTATCACTTTCCGTGTATCAATGATATGGACATCGTTCATAACCTCTCCGCCTCGGTTTCCTCATCAGTAAAAATGGGCATAATGGGCCCAACAGAATAGGTTTGTCAGAATTAAGATCGACACGAAACGTGCCTGCTTCTTAGCATAAGCTTGTCTCACAATTGGCATTTAATAAAGATTTGCCTTTATTACATTTCTTGGTCTGACGTCTGGGGATAGGGGGAGACGGAGTCAAGTTTATTAAGCAGGATGATGGATCTCAGCAGGGACCTTACCGTCTCAAACTCAAAAGCGCGGCGACCCCGCTTTAGTTAGCGCTTCCCGGTAGACTCCCGCGCTAGCGGCTAGAGCGTCTCCCAAGGCCCCACCTCTGGCTCTTCTAGCCACACGACTCTGTGATAGCGAACCATAGAGTGGCGGAAATGGCTAGTTCTCTTCCGTTCCCGGTTCAACGGCTTAGCGAAGCTTCTGGGGATTTCTGCTGCGCGGGGAATTGTGGGTTGCTGGGCGGCCCCAATACAGAGAAGAGAGGAAGAGTAGCGGGCTGCTGAATTGGCTTTCAAAATGATGGTGAGTGCGTCTCGCGCATCCGCCGCCATCCGCAGCCATCTGGCCGGCGGCTGGCGCTGCCCGACTGGCGTCCGCCATGTGGGACCCTCTTCTTTCTCTCTGTCGCCTCTGTTCTTGTCCGGACCTCCAGCCTGTGAGCGACCCCGGCCCGCCGCGGCCTTGCTGGGCCTGAGCACCGAGCCAGAGCCGTTGGCGAGGGCTGTGCGTGGTTCGAGGGGAAACTGTAGTTGGGCTGGTTGGGTACTACAAATCCCAGGGTGCTTCCGAGCTGAGAACAAAAGTCGAGGACCCTCTCCCGCCGCCATGGGGACCTGGGGGAAACGAGTGTGGTTCAGTAGGTCGGCGGTCAGACTTGAGAGTCCAGGCTGTCCTGGGAAGTGCGGACTGTAAAGACGTGTGGTTCCCATAACAGGCAAGACAGCATAGGGACCCATGTTGTGCCCTTCCCAGGGACTCACTTTGGTCCCTTGCTGTCCCCAAGCCTGTCCGCCGCTGCACGCAAGGAAACAGACACCTGCGCTAGTACTTTTAATTCAGTCAGTCACTCAGTCTTTAAATAAACGCATAGTGAGTGCCCACTGAAAGTACCAGGCCCTGCTGGTTGCTGGTTGTGCAGCCTCTCAGCCAGGGAAATGGGCAGGGCAGATGAGGACACTGAATCAGAGGTGGGAAGATCAGGACTCTGACTCTGTTGACATTAGGCAGATTTTTCAAGTCGGCAACCTACCTCTGGGTCTCGTTTTCTTAAAATTGGAGCAGACGGGGTGGGGGATTGCTATGAATCTTGGAGGCTTCTAAAGGGCTTCCTGTAGCTCTGCTTGGTGCCACCCCACCCCCACCCCTTTGTTTCTCTCACAGCTTGTAGAGACCCTTCCGTGGGTCTCAAGCCTCAATGCTATCTCCTAGGCTGCTACTGGGTAGGGCCAGCTTCTAAGCCTTAGAATCTAAGGAGTTGTTTGTTGGCAGAACTCTTGACTGAGATATTGTGTACTTGGCAGTTCACTTAGTCATTTTGGCCTATTAATACTACTTAGTCCTCTGTTCTTTTCCTGCTTCCTGCAGTTTCTCCCTGTTTTGATAGATGTTATACTCATGTCTGTGAGGTGTTCCTCACATGTACCCAGGGCACAAGCTGTTCCTCAACTTGTACTCATGGTAGAAGGAACTTGGCATTTGTCTGTACTCCGTTTCTCCTTTATTCCTCCAGCATTGCCCTTTTTCCATCCATTTTCAGCATTACCTGCCCTGTTGAAGTTCTCTTCATCTGTGCAGAGGCAGCATAAGCATAGTATAGCAATTTGAGAGTAAAGGGCCCTGAAGCTACACTGAATGCCTAGGTTTGTAACATGTAATGTCCCTAGCATATGGTAAGCACTGGCAAATGTTAGCTCCTATTCTGCTAGGTGGTTGCTTGCTCCTTTCATTCCTGTAATCTATCCTGCTGCCAAGGCTTCCATAAGAACTTTAGTTGTCTTTCAAGGAACTGGGTCGGAATCAAGATTCTTGTGTGCAATGGTAAAACCCTTCACCAAGGGGCTTCAGACCACAACACGTGGATTTTCCCTGAACTGACCCTTGCTGTGTCAGATTGACTCAGTTTCTGTGTTGTATCCATTCTTTATTATCTCTTTTCCATTTTGGAATGTGAAACTACTATCACCAAGAGTCTTCCTGTTGTCAGATTAGTCCATCATATTCTGGAAGGCTTCTGTAATTGAAGGAGAGGTTAAAAAGTCTCCCCAAAACCTCAGTCTGTGACTTTGGTAGAGAATGTACTTCCTTGTCTTTGTGGTGTTGAATGCTGTGTTTTGACATATATACATTTGGTCTTGTTGTATTATATCAAGTACCGAGCTTAATAATTCTCAGTAATACTAAGTTTTAAAGTAGGATAAATAGGAAGGTCATGAAGCTAAAATTCCCAAGCCTTCCATGGCACCCTTGGCAGATTATTGGATTCTGCTATGAGGAACAAAACTGAGTGAGATTGAAAGTACTTGAGAGATAGGAGCTGGGTTTTCCATAGCAGTGCCTGCTGGTAGAAGAGGGCCCAGCCTGCCATTTCTGCAGAGCCTACAATGCACAGGGGACCCGGGGACTATGTGGCCAGCTGGTTTCAAGCCCTTCTTTGTACTTGAGAATTCTCAGTGAATTTGGTGTCACCATACTGCCAGTGCTTTTCCAAAAACAGTCAAGAAGCCAGTGCTTATTTTATGGTTTATGTCAAGCACTTTTAAGTAATAGTTGACTTTTCAGCACCAAAGCTGCTAAACGTTGTGGCCAAATCCTGGCACTCTGCAAATGAAAGTTACAATGGTTCTTGCTTTTGAGAAACTCCTACTTAAAGATAGGTGGTGATGCAAAGGTTGTGAGCAAGTGGAAGCAAAGAGAAAGAGATCCCCTGTTTATTGCAGTAGAGAAAACTTCTTGGAGGAATTGGGGCCTGAGGAATTGCTGCCCTAATGGTAAGAAAGTGGTTTTGGTAGAAAATGGTGGGATGGCTAGTGTAGGTGGGGGAACAATTTGTGGGTGGAACTAAAAAAAAAAAACAAAAGCACTGATTGGATAAGTTAACCTGTTGAAGATGAAAGGAAAGAATTGAGATCAATTGAGTTGGTTGTAAATTTAAGTTAGAAGACTCCTTTCAGGGCAGGCTGGACTAGAGAAGACTTGAGGCTGTCATAAGGAATGGTTTAGCAGTACTGACTGATGGTGAAGCCTTTCAGGAGACACATCTTTTCCTTAAAAAGGGTACATTCTGTTTCTCACACAGGGTTAGAAACACTTCGGAAGACTGGTTCATGAGCTCATCTCTGAAGGCTCAGTCTTGGATACCCAGAGAAAGAGCTCTGATTGGCTAAGTTGAGAAGTTACTCTCTGTGCTAATGGTCACTGGAGCAAAGATAATCTGAGCAGGTGCCTTAAAACAAGCAAGTGTAGTCCAGATGCAGTGGCTCATGCCTGTAATCGCAGCACTCTGGGAGGCTAAGATGTGCGGATTACTTGAGTTTAGGAGTTCCAGACCAGCCTGAGCCAGAGTTGAGATCCTTGTCTCTAGTAAAAATAGAGAAATTACCTAGGTAATTGTGACAGGTGCCTGTAGTCCCAGCTGCCCAGGAGGCTGAGGGAAGAGGATCACTGGACCCCATGAGTGAGGTTGCTGTGAATTATGACTCCGTGGCACTCCAGCCTGGGGCAACAGAGTGAGAACTCTGTGTCAAAAAAAACAAAGACAACAAAACAACAAATAAATATGAATTAGTGACTCTGGGAATTTATGAAATATAAATAAATAAATAAATAAAAACAGGCAAGTATTTCTGTCTTCCCAGAGTTTCTAAAGCTAGTCTGCAAGCCCTTACAGGTATAGTGACTGCTCTGGAAGCCAGTGCAAAATAGAGAAAAATTTCTTTTGGGTATCTGATTGGAAATAGTCACACGGAACCTTTAGCCAGCATGAGAGATAGAAATATTACTGTACGAATTAGATTTGTCATTTTGTGAGGCAGGACAAAGATGCTGTTTGTTTCTCTGCCTGTTTTCTTCCACTTCAATTGAAGATCTCTGACAAAACTGCCTGCCTAGGCCAGGACAACACCTCAAGCTGTTGGCATCTTGCATTTTGCATCAGTGCCCCGTCTGCTTTAAGATTGAACTGTAGGCTCGGCACCTATGGCTCAAGCAGCTAAGGCACCAGCCACATACACCTGAGGTGGTGGGTTCGAATCCAGCCCAGGCCCGCCAAACAACAATGAAGGCTGCAACCAAAAATAGCTGGGCGTTGTTGCGGGCGCCTGTAATCCCAGCTACTTGGGAGGCAGAGCCAGGAGAATCGGCTTGAACCCAGGAGTTGGAGGTTGCTGTGAGCTGTGATGCCATGGCACTCTACCCAGGGCGACAGCTTGAGCTCTGTCTCAAAAAAAAAAAAAAAAAAAAGATTGAACTGTAATAACAGACCAGTGGATGTTTTGCTGTGGGTGGGGGGTGAACACTGAGCAGGGCCTGCTTCCTGTGTTATGACCTCACTATGGGAATTAAGGTCAGAAGTTGAAAAGTTTTTGCTCATTTAGCTGGGCACTGATGAACACATGGTTTGTTGTACTACATCAGTGCTTCTCAGACCATTTTCCTGTCTAGTATAGTTGCAGGGTATGCTGTGATCTTGGTGGTATTCTGGAGATAGAGGCTGGTGGGGGAATATGGTTTAAGGTGGTCTCCAGATAATTCTGTTATAGGGGAGGTAGAAGCATTTTTTCCTCTCTCCTCCCTACTTGAATATCATTGTAATAAATGATTATTAAAAGCAGTCAATTTTCTTCCTTCTCCAGCCCACACCAGTTATTCTGTTAAAAGAGGGGACTGATAGTTCTCAAGGCATTCCCCAGCTTGTGAGTAACATCAGTGCCTGCCAGGTGATTGCTGAGGCTGTAAGAACCACCCTAGGTCCCCGTGGCATGGACAAGCTTATTGTGGATGGCCGAGGTAAGTCTGTAGAGTTTCTTAGGCCTATATGCATGAGAGGATGTTCATAGGGAGTGTTTGGGATTAGCACAGGTTGGCGTCAGAAATCCCACTGCTTTTAAGATCTCTAGGGGACTGCTCATTCTGAAGCAGTTCCATTTCATACCTTGTCCTGAATGCTGAGCCCTTGCAGGAATATATGGGAGACAATGGGCTCAGGAACCTGTTACGTAGAAGGTGTGTCCTAGAAACATGAAATAGAACCATCTGGAGTTGCCTATAATCACTCCCATTTTATTATGTTGTCAAGACAAAGAGAAAATTCTCCCTTATGTTTTAGTGTATTGATTGATTTGTGAGGGTGTCAGTTTGTTAAAAATATCTAAGTGGTTTCTCTTATTTTAAAATACACTGGAGCTGGCAGGATTGAACCCAGCCAGGGGCTGCCAAACAATGATAACTACAACAACAAAAACAGCCAGGCATGTGGCGGGCACCTGTAGTCCCAGCTACTTGGGAGGCTGAGGCAAGAGAATCACTTAAGCCCAAGAGTTTTAGGTGCTGTGATCTGTGATTCCATGGCAGTCTTACCGAGGGCGACATAGTGAGACTCTGTCTAAAAAAAAAAAAAAAAAATTATATATATATATATATATATATATATATAAAATTTATATATTTTTTAATATATACATTTTTTTTGAGACAGAGTCTCACTATATATATATTTTTTTTTCCTACATTCAGTTGAGCTATATTAATTGCTATTCAAAGAAAATTGGAAGCCTATGGTCTTTGAAAGCTTGTGACTTCAGATAGTACTTTGTACACACAGCTAACTCTATATAAAATCAGATCAGTATTCATCCCCTATAATCTTGCCATGATTCCTTCTGCCCTATCCCAATAAAGTGTACATGGACTTTAGGTCCAACTAGAAGACAGAATTTAAGAAAGGAGCTTTAAACTTTTGTTTGTTTCTTTTAAGGCAAAGCAACAATTTCTAATGATGGGGCCACAATTCTGAAACTCCTTGATGTTGTCCATCCTGCAGCAAAGACTTTAGTGGACATTGCCAAATCTCAAGATGCTGAGGTAGGAAAATCAGTTTTACGTTTAAATGGAGGTTGAAACACATGCTTTCTTGTTTGGTTACTCTCCTCTCATTTCCTTTTCTTTCTTTTTTTTTTTAAGATGGAATCTCACTTTGTTGCTCTGGTAGAGTGCTCACAGCAACCTAAAACTCTTGGGCTGAAGCAGTCCTCTTGCCTTAGGCTCCTGTCTCAAACACCCAGCTGTTTTTAGAGATGGGGTCTCGCTCTTGCTCAGGCTGGTCTTAAACTCCTGAGCTTAATCAATCCACTGCCTCTGCTTCCCAGAGTGCTGGGATTATAGGCGTGAGCCACCAGGCCCAGCTCACTCTCCTCTCTTAAAAGCTTGTTTCTGTTTTTTTGAGATGGAGCCTCACTTTATTGCCTAGGCTGGAGTGCAGTGGAGTCATCATAGCTCACTGAAACTTCAAATTCCTGGTCTCAAGTCGTCCTCCTTCCTAAGCTTCTCAAGTAGCTGTAACTATAGGCATGTGCCACTACACTCAGCTAATCGTTTGTTTGTTTTTGGCCGGGGCTGGGTTCGAACCTGCCACCTCCAGCATATGGGGCCAGCGCCCTACCCCTTTGAGCCACAGGCGCCACCCATAATTTTTGTAATTTTTATTGAGATGGGGTTTTGCTATGATGCCCAGGCTAAGCTCGAACTCCTGACCTCAAGTGATCCTCTTGCTTTGGCCTCCCGAAGTACTGAGATAACAGGTGTGAGCCACCATTTCTGGGCATTTCTTGGTTTTCTTAAAAGTTCTTGCTCTTTTTGTTTCTCATTAGAAATAGGGTACAGATCCCATCACAGAAAAGCATCATCTAAGAAATACTAGCAAACCAGTAATCTGTTCATTCTTTTTTTTTTTTTTTTTTTTTGAGACAGAGTCTCCCTTGGTCACAAAGATTGTCGAATTCATCACAGTGCCTTGTACATAATAAATGAGGTCTCAGTTAATTCACATGTGTGATTTCACTTCCTGAGAAAATTTGATTGCTCTGGTCAGTCTCCTTTGGAGATTGGGTCTAGAAAATTAATTTTGTAACCCAGGATTACGTATTTGACATGGTAGATACCTACTGTCACCTTCTTTCTACTTGTTGCAAAAACGTGTTCTTCCAGGAAAAAGCTTGACACCCATTCAAATAACGTCTAGTTTAAATGGGTAGTGTGACTAAAAATGGAGTTTCAGGGTTTAATTTCCTGAACATCAGAAAATGTTTATTTCTTATTTTCTTCTTCCAGGTTGGTGATGGTACCACCTCAGTGACCTTGCTGGCTGCAGAGTTTCTGAAGCAGGTGAAGCCATATGTGGAGGAAGGTTTGCACCCCCAGATCATCATTCGAGCTTTTCGCACAGCCACTCAGCTGGTATGGGAGTACTGGTTAACCTGACCTGTGCCCAGCTATCTTTACATTTTTCTTAGTGAAGGTTATATTTTTCCTAGCATGTGGAAGGATTGGGTAGTAGGGTTCTTTGAGTATTTTCTAATTTCTCCTTAAGAATCTCAGTTGTACTATTCAGTAGCTATTTGATAGGATGTATTAATCTCTTTAAGCTTTAGGTTAGAGTTAGCCTGATAGATTATGATGTAGATAGATATAGGTTCTTAGTAAGGGCTATTTTTGTTTTTATCAAGTACTTCATGTGGTACATCTTGAGGCCTAGGTATTATTTACTCTTTAGCCTTCATTTTGTAATCTAAGCAAGTTACTTAATCTCTCTAGGCCTTTCTCCTTTTGCTGTCTCTGTTTCAAGTGGGGGCATTAAAATGAGATCATAGATAAATGAGATCAAAGATAAAATTTGGGTTTTTTTGTTGGTTTGATTTTTTTTTTTTTTTTTAGACAGTCTCACTGTGTCGCCCTGGATAGAGTGGCGTGGTGTCACAACTCACAGCAACCTCAAACTCTTGAGCTTAAATGATTCTCTTGCCTCAGCCTCCCAAGTAGCTGGGACTACAGGCGCCCACCACAACGCTGGGCTATTTTTGTTGCAGTTGCCACTGCTGTTCTAGCTGGCCGGGTAGGTTTCGAACCTGTCACCCTCGGTTTATGGGTCCGGCGGCCTACCCACTGAGCCACAGGCGCTGCCTGACTTAAGGCATTTTTTAAGCTATAAATTTTGCATTTTTCTGAGCAATTATAGGAGCCGGAAATGTTGTTTCAGCTGTAGAAATGTTTAAGATTTGTAAGTAGAGGGATTGGGATCCATTTCAGCAGTTTAGCATGAGAGACTCATTCAACTTCTGTTCTTGGCAGGCAGTTAAGAAGATCAAAGAGATTGCTGTGACGGTGAAGAAGACAGATAAAGTGTAAGTTTGCAGTGGGCTTTGTCAGAATCTTAACTTCTTTTGGCCAAAGTGGATGCAGAAGCATGATGTAATCCCCGTCAGGGCCTGGGCTGCTTTGCTCTTTTTTTTTTTTCTTTTGGAGACAGAGTCTCACTATGTTGCCTCAGTGGAATGCTGTGGTGTCACAACTCACAACAACCTGAAACTCTTGGGCTTAAGTGATTGTCTTGCCTCAGCCTCAGCCTCCCAAGTAGCTAGGACTACAGGTGCCCGCCACAATGCCCATCTATTTTTTATTGCAGTTGTCATTGTTGTTTAGCTGGCCCCGGCTGGGTTTGAACCCACCAGCCCCGGTGTATGTGGCCGGCATCCTAACCACTGAGCTACAAGTGCCGAGCCTGCTTGGCTCTTATGAGACCCTTGGCTGTCCCCCGGCCCACACCGCACAAAAGAGGCTGTAGACTGTAGTTGAAAAGCTGTCATATATGAAATCTTTGACTGCAGTCACCATCTGTCACTGATAATTTGCCCTAAAGATACAGAAAGCGAAATTGGAGAGGGCTGAGTGTAGAGGCCTCCACATTGCAGTGGTATCAGATAAGAGAGGTTTGATTTTCAAGACCTCATACAGCTTTTGCCCTTGTGTCTCAGGGAGCAGAGGAAGCTGCTGGAGAAGTGTGCCATGACTGCTCTGAGTTCCAAGCTGATCTCCCAGCAGAAAGCCTTCTTTGCTAAGATGGTGGTTGATGCAGTGATGATGCTTGATGATTTGTTGCAGCTTAAAATGATTGG
>CAUYPK010132449.1:0-14092 GCA_963574355.1 Loris lydekkerianus
TACAAGGATATATGTGAAACTTAGTAAATGTAGAATGTAAATGTCTTAGCACAATAACTAAAAAAATGCCAGGAAGGCTATGTCAACCAGTGTGATGAAAATGTGTCAAATGGTTTATGAAGCTAGTGTATGATGCCCCATTATCATATCAATGTACACAGCTATGATTTAATAAAAAAAAAAAAACTAACCAATGGAATTTCACAAAATAAGATGAATAGTACTCCACCACACTTAACAATTCTCTCAAAAAATGTGAATTGCTTGGATTCCCCACTGAAGAGGAATAGCCTGTCCATCTGAATAAAAATACAGAAGCTATCCATATACTGTCTCCTAGAAAACACAAAGAACCTTGAAGGACAAAATAAGACTCAGGATGAAGAGATGTAAAACAATATTTCTAGCAAATGTAAATCAGGAGAAAGAAAGGGTTGTAATCTTATTTTCAGATACAAGTGGATTTGAAGCAACTAAAGTTAAGAAAGACAAAGATGGTCACTTCACTCTGGTCAAGAGAATGATACAACAGGAGGACATTTTGATCCCAAATATTTATGCACCCAGTTTATATGCTCCCCGATTTACAAAACATACCTTAATTGGCCTGGACAATAAGACACCCTATAACACCATAATAGCTAAGGACTTTAACACCCCTCTGACAGAACTAGACAGATCCTCAAAATATAAACTAAACAAAGATACAAGAGACTTAAATGTGACCCTAGAACAATTGGGCATAATAGACATAAATAGAACACACCATTCCAAAGCTAAGGAATATACATTCTTCTCATTAGCCCATAGATCATACTCTATAATAGATCATATCCTAGGACACAAATCAAACCTCAACAAAACCAAAACAATTGAAATTATACCTTGTATCTTCTGAGACCACAAGGCAATAAAAGTGGAACTGAACTCCAACAAAACATTCATTCCCACACAAAGACATGGAAACTAAACAACTTTATGCTGAATGACAATGGTTCAAGGAAGAGATAAAAAAGGAAATCATCAACTTCCTTGAGCACAATAATAACAATGAAGACACAAGCTACAAAAACCTGTGGGACACTGCAAAAGCAGTCCTAAAAGGGAAATTTATCACAGAAAATGCATACATTTGAAAAACAGAAAGAGAGCACATCAACAGTCTAATGAATCATCTTAAAGCAATTGAAAAGGAATAGCAGTCCAATCCCAAACCTAGCAGTAGAAAAGCAATAATAAAAATTAAATCAGAAATAAATGAAATTAAAACAAAAGAATCATTTAGAAAATTAATGAAACAAAAATATGGTCCTTTGAAAAGATAAATAAAATTGATAAACCATTGGCCAGATTAACTAGAATAGAAAAGTAAAATCTCTAATAACCTCAATCAGAAACAAAAAGGGGAAAATAAGAACTGATGCCACAGGGATATAAGAGATTATTTCTAACTACTATCAAAAACTCTTATGCACAGAATTTTGACAACATGGAGGAATTGAACTGATACCTGGAATCATACCCTCTCCCTAGACTTAACCAGGAAGAAATGGATCTTTTTTAACACACCAATATCAAGCACTGAGATTGAAGAAAAAACAAAAAAGCATCCAACAACAAAAAAAGCTTGGGCTTCACATCAGAATTCTATCACACCTTCAGAGATGACCTTGTACCTATACTGCAGAACCTATTCCAAAACATTGAGGAGGAAGGAACCTTCTCCAACACGTTCTATTAAGCAAATATCACCCTGATTCAAAAACCAGGAAAGGACCCAACTAAAAAAGACCAATTTCACTAATGAATATCAATGCAAATACTCAACAAAATCTTAGGTAATAGATTACAGCTACACATTTAAAAAATTATACACCTCAATCAGGTAGGCTTCCTCCAAGGAATGCAAGGCTGGTTTAACATATGCAAATCCATAAATGTAATACATCATATCAATAAAAACAAAAAGAAAGAACATATGATCCTCTCAATACATGCAGAAAAAGCATTTGACTTCAGCATCCTTTTCTAACAAAAACACTTAGGAAAATAGGCATATGTGGCACATTTCTTAAGCTGATTGAAGCCATCTATGACAAATCCATAGTTAATATCATACTGAATGGAGTAAAACTGAAAGCTTTTCCACCAAGAACTGGAACCAGACAAGGATGTCCACTATCACCACCATTCAACATTGTGCTGTAAGTTCTAGCCAATGCAATCAAGCAAGAGAGGGATATAAAGAGCATTAATGGGGGCAGAGGAGGTCAAACTCTCACTCTTCACTGATGATACGATCTTATACTTAGAAAACCCCAGAGAATCAAACACAAAACTCCTGAAAGTGATCAGGAAATACAATAATGTCTCAGGATATAAAATCAATGTCCACAAAGCAGTAGCCTTTGTATCCAGGCAATAACAGCCAAGCTGAGAAGCAAATCAAGGACAAAATTCCCTTCACAGTAGCTTCAAAGAAAATGAAATACTTAGGAATATACCTAACAAAAGAGGTGAGGGGTCTTTACAAAGAGATTTATGAAACCCTACAAAAGGAAATAATAGAAGACATTAATGGAAGAACATCCCATGCTCTTGGCTAGGAAGAATCAACATTGTTAAAATGTCTACTCAAAGCAATCTACAGATTCAATGCAATCCCCCATGGAAATATCACCATCATATTGTGAAGAACTGGGAGAGAGATACAAAAAAACTTACGAATATAAAAACATATTTTTGTTAAATAAGGTTAAACAGAAAAGAATATAATTTTGTATGAAGAACTATTATTTTATGAAATATTATTTTATTTATTATTGTATGAAGAAGTATTTATTTTGATTTTTTCCCCTACAATAAAATGGCTAGTTATTTTGAAAAGAAGAAATTAGGACAAAACAGAAAGTCCAAGAATGTTGTAGATGGTCTGTAAGTTGTAATGAGGTTCATGAAAGGTAATTTATATAGAAAATTTGTGTGTGATTAAGTTGGCTACATTTAAAAGGAAAAAAAAAAAAATTTTTTTTTTGAGACAAAGTCTCACCTCATCACCCTTGGTAGAGTGCCATAGTGTCACAGCTCACAGCAACATCAAACTCTTGGCCTCAAGCAAATCTCTTGCTTCAGCTTCCCAAGTAGCTGGGACTACAGATGCCCACCGCAGTGCCAAGCCATTTTTAGAGATGAGGTCTTGCTCTGGCTCAGGCTGGTCTTGAACCCATAAGCTGAGGCAATCCACCTGCCTCAGCCTCCCAAGTATTGGGATAACAGATGTGAGCCACCTTGCCCAGCCAAAAGGAAAAATGTTTAATTAAAACAACAACAATTTTATAACCCATTTCCTTGTAAAGTTTCTCAGACTTTTACTCCAAGATTCAACTTTTGCTGTCTCACTGCTTTCAGCTTTTTTTTTTTTTTTTTTTTTTTTTCTATTTTAACATTTTCAAGGCTCCTGCCCCTCCCCTACTGTTGTACCTCTATTGTTATGGCCTGATACAAAATGTTCTATTTTTAAGGTTTAGAAAAACAATGTGTTTTACAGTATAACTTAATGTTATACTTGGTTTTCTTGATATGTATTAATTATTTATTATGGTCAAAAAACTTCTCACATTATTGCTAAGAGTCAATTGTTCCCCTGCTAGTTTATCTTATTCACATTCCTCTATAATCTACTATACCATCCGGAGCCAGACACACCCTTGCTGTGTCTGATTAATTCAAGTCCTTCCCCTGCCCCCATTTTTTTGTAGAAGATTACAAAAAAATTAAGTTTATTATTTTTATTTTTTATTAAATCATAACTGCATACATTGATGCATTTATGGGTTCAGTGTACTGATTTGATATACAATGTAAAATGCTTACACTGAACTGAGCAACACATCCATCACAATTATACTCTTTTCTTAATAGTTTTGAAATATACCATTGCATCATGCACATTAGGTGAGGTTCCCCCCAAGTACCCTCTCTCCTCCCCCCTTCCCTCCCCTCTCTCTCCTCTTCCCTTCTAATTTCTGGAGTATGTTATGTTATGTTTTGTTTGGACTATGTTCTGGACTATGTTCTATTATGTTTTACCATTCATATGAATGTATAAGTGATTATACATTGATTTCATAGTAGTATTGAGTACATTGGATACTTTTTCTTCCATTCTTAAGATACTTTACTAAGAAGAATATATTCCAGCTTCATCCAGGTAAACATAAAATATGTGAAGTCGCCATCTTTTCATGGGTGCATAGTATTCTATGGTGTACATATACCACAATTTGTTAATCCATTCATGGGTTGATGGGCACTTGGGCTATTTTCATGTCTTGACAATTATGAATTGGGCTGCAATAAACATTCTGGTGCAAATGTCTTTGTTGTAAAATAATTTTTGATAATCAGGGTATATACCTAGTAGAGGAATTGCAAGATCGAACAATAGGTCTACTTTTACTTCCTTGAGTATTCTCCTAACTTCTTTCCAAAAAGGTTGTGTTAGTTTGCATTCCCACCAGCAGTGTAGAAGTGTTCCCTTCTCTCCACATCCATGCCAACATCTGTAGTTTTGGGATTTGGGGATGTGGGCTAATCTTACTGGGGTTAGATGATATCTCAAAGTGGTTTTGATTTACATTTTTCTGATGATTAAGGATGATGAACATTTTTTCATGTGTTTGTAGGCCATGCACCTGTCTTCATCAGAGAAGTTTTTGTTCAAGTCTCTTGCCCACATAGAAATGGGGTTATTTGTTCTTTTTTTATTGATTAGTTGAGTTCTCCGTGGATTCTAATTATCAGATTTTTGTCAGAAATACAACCTGCAAAAATCTTTTCCCATTCTGAAAGTTGTCTGTTTGCTTTACTAACTGTGCTCTTAGCTGTGCAAACGCTTTTTAGTTTGATCAGATCCCAGTAATGTATTTTTGGTGTTGCTTCAATTCCCAGGAGGGTCCTCCTCATAAAATATTCTCCCAGGTTGATTTCTTCAAGTGTTTTCTCTGCACTCTCTTCTAGTATTTTTATAGTTTCATGCCTTAAGTTTAAATCTTTTATCCAGTGAGAATCAATTTTTGTTAATGGTGAAAGGTGGGGGTCCAGTTTCAGTCTTCTACAGGCCACCAGCCAGCACCATTTGTTAAATAGGGAGTCTTTCCCTCACTGAATATTCAAGTTCCCTTTTTATCAGCTTTGACTTCCAAATTGTCTAAATCAGCTTCCCACGAAAAAGAAACATTGTACTACAGTTTTCTTTGCTCTTTGGCAATCAGGCCTAAAAGAAACAAAGATTTTATATACTTTATCAAGATAATTTCTGATTTATCTTTATTAATTTTTTGATTAACTAAATAAACCTAAACTTTAAAAAGGTTAAGGTTATTACCTCCATGTAACTTCCTATATGTCCTTTGAAGTTTTTTGATGACTATCACTCTTGCTGAAATAAATGACCATCATCTTACAGTGACCTATGATTCTATTTTGAACAAGACTTTGAAACCTTTGATATTTGAAAGCTTTCCAAAATCAAAATTTCTAATTATGTCAAACTGACTTTTTGGTAAGGGCCCCTGAAAATCCAAGAGAGACATAGTAGGATTTTGTATGTTTAAATTACACAAGAAACATTGTCAAATATGAAATGGCATTTGATTTTCTTTAGTTATATTTATGTAAATGTGCTATTAATATATGTTCCAAAATTGTATGAGATGGCTAAAATTCTGATATGTCTTGATATATGTTATCAGTAGTAATTATGATTATTAGCGAAACTATTACATGCCAGAGTAATAATCAAATTTCTTTTGTGTCTTTAAACCAGGTCTATTCTAAGACTTTTGTCATCCACAGATAATTACTGTTTTATTTTGACTCTTCTGAAAAAGAGGTTTACAATCAGTGACAGTCCAAAATTTGCTTATACTTTAAAAAAAGTTGTGGAAAGTTCAATGTTAAGTCCTCTCAAAGACAGATTGCTGATACTTTGAATATTATGCATTTGCACTAGGTAAAAATTTCCAGAAGTTTAATTTAAAAATCTTGTATATTCATGACAATTGCTAATGGAACTCCAATCAGAACAAGCAATAATTACATGTGGCTAAGCTATTAGAAGATTTGAATATTTTGATAACTTTTTGCTGAAAAAATTACTCATTCTTTGTTTTGTTTTCCAGAGTCAAGGCAAAAGTTAAGAAAATAATATCTACCTGACAACTCCAAATTTGAAAACTATTCACCCCCCACTGGGCCTAGTTTGTTCTCCAAGGCCAATGTCCTGCTGCTAAACAGTACAAACATCCTCTCCCTGGCCCAGAGATGATCAGGGAAGAGGTGGGCATGTGAAGTTGTAAGGGCTGTAATAAGACGTGACGTTATTTCAAACCCTTCAAACCAAGGACAGGCACATAATGTGTAAAAAGTTGGCCAATCAGGGAACTTTGCCATTATGTGGCCCCTTTCAATCCATCCCAACCATACAGAATCTCCTGCTTTCCACAGACTTAAAGAAGAAATGCTGACAGGATATTAAGATATGTAGTGACAAAACCTCCTATATATAGCTGTTTCAGTTATGAGGTTTATGCCAATAGAGACATAAAAGGGATTTGTCAGCCAATTTAGGATAAGTTACTGAAGAGAGTAAAAAATTTAGGTCTCTAAATTCCTAAATTGAAGAGTTTTTTAAAAATGTTTATGTTTTGTAGCCACACCATCTGACAGCATAGAACAAAATAAAAGTTGAGCCATTGATGCTACCTGTGGCAAATCTTGGCCATATGGGTTGGGGGCTGTGAACTAAAATAAAATTCTAACACTCCTTCTTGACTGAATGGACTTACTTTTGGACATAGAGAATCCAGACAAACCTTAAAATGAGTTCCTAGCCACGAAGGAAAGAGAAGTCAGACACTCTTCAGACAATAAGATACTAAGGTATTAAGTTATTAAGAGGAGTGGATTGCTTGGGCTCAAGAGTTCAAGACCAGCCTGAGCCAGAGTGAGACCCCTCTCCTGAAATAGCCAGGTGTTATGGCAGGCATCTCTAGTCCCAGCTACTTGGCAGGCTGAGACAAGAGGATCACTTGAGCCTAAAACTTTGAGATTACTGTGAGCTATGATGCCCCGGCACGCTACCAAACTGATACTCTGTCTCAAAAAAAAGAAAGAAAGAAAAGAAAAGAAAAGAAAAGAAAAGAAAAGAAAAGAAAAGAAAAGAAAAGAAAAGAAAAGAAAAGAAAAGAAAAAAGATATTAAGAGGACATAAGGCCATGCAGAGAAAAGGTTAAATCACTTGCTGGCCAACAATTTGTGTAACAGATCACTTTAGTTGGTATAATGTGTCTTTTCTATGATGGACAGACTTCCAAATATTAAAACATCACAATCCTCTAGACAAAGCTTTATTTCTTTAACTAATTACACATCAAAGTGTCCTTGAAGCCACCAATGACCTACCTGTAAGCCCCTCTTCAAGATGTTCTGACTCTTCAGGCCAAACCTATGTGGACCTTCCATGTATTGATTTGTAATTTTACCTGCATATCCTGTGTCTCCAAAATGTATAAAACCACCTGTCACCCAACCACCTCAGGACCTCTTGAGTGTGGCTCCCTGGGCTGTGGACACACATGTTCTACTCACAATAAAACTCTTCAAAATTATTTTATAGAGTCTAGGTTTTTTGTGTTAACAGGTATGGCAAGGGTGACCTTTGTTCCATTTCCCAGTAAGTTTCTATTTTTTATCTCACACCTCGTCAGCCTGGCCTTCACCATCCATGTTTCTATCAGTATTTTGGTCATAATCACTTACCAAGTCTCTAAGGACTTCCAAAGTTTCCCTTGACTTCCTGTTTTATTCTGAGCCCTCCCAAATTCTTCTGCCCTCTGCCCTCTGCCCATTAGCCAGTTCCAAAACTTCTTCCATATTTTCAGATATCTTTATAGCAATGACCTACTCCTTGCTACCAATTTTCTGTATTAGTCTGTTTTATGATGCTATAAAAATATTGAAAGCTGGGTAATTTATAAAGTAACAAAGTTTTTTTTTAGCTCACAGTTCAGGCTATGGAAAAAGCATGGTACCAGAATCTGCTTCTGGTCAGGGCTTCAGGGGCTTCTAATCAAGGTAGAAGGCTCAGAGGAAACAGCTGTGTCACATGGTGAGTGGAGGCGTGAGAGGGAGGATGAGGTTCCAGTGTCCTTTAAACAACCCCCTCTTCTGTGAACTAATAGAGTGAGAACTCACTCATTACCTCATGGAGGGGACCCAGCCATTCATAAGGCAAATGCCCCCATGACCTAAATGCCTCCTGCCAGGCCTCACTCCCAACTTGTGGATTGACATGAGGCCCTGAGGAGAGAAACATTCAAGCCATGTCAGAGACCCACTTCACAGGAATGGAGGTGCAGCTTGGCCCATGGCCATGACCCACTGATCATATCACAATCTGCACCACCCAGGGCTGGTGGCCACATTGAACTCTGGACAGGCCGAAAGGCACAGCTCAGTTCCAGCTTTGATAAAATTCTCTGA
This sequence comes from Loris lydekkerianus, assembly GCA_963574355.1. Lineage (NCBI taxonomy): Eukaryota > Metazoa > Chordata > Mammalia > Primates > Lorisidae > Loris > Loris lydekkerianus. Next base: position 8,545 of record CAUYPK010132449.1, read on the forward strand.
GAGGGGAGGTGTCTTTTTTCAGGACACAGTGCACTTGTTGAACCAAAGACCTCTCTACAGTGCTGTGTACTCAGTAGGAAGAACATGCAGGCTCAAGAACTGAGGGGTGGAAGTGGGTGTGGCTCCATGGACCATCACTTAGATTCACCCACTGGGGACTCTTCACTTCTCATCTCTACAACTCTGGGCTCTGCAGAGTAGCAGGTTCTGCTTGCCTTCTGAGCAGGGGACAAACAAGAGCCATTGAACTACCCATTAGAGTTGCCACCAGGGAAGTTTGGGCAGCACCTGCCCAGAGACCAGCAGGTGAGGAGTCCCCTCCTCTCCAGCAGGGGGATGGACCCTGATCCCCAAGAGGAGGCAGGGCCCTTTCACACAGAGGGGCAGGAGCAGTGTGTGTGTAATCCAGGGAATCAGTTAGGGGTTTCAGGTTTCCCCTTGTTCTACTGCCATTGTGAACAGAATCATCCAGTAATCTAGCCTGAGAGTGTTTGATTTCCAAGGGCCCAGACCCCTCAGGAAGGAAGGTTTGAGTTACACTTCAGGAAATCTACCAAGGGCCCCATCCTGCGCTCCAATATCCCCAGCAGAATTGGTGCAGTGGTCCTGATTCACACAGGGTATGCCCAGACAGTCATGGGTCACAGCAGGGATACCGAGGCAGGCCCCATTCCTGGGAGACAGGGGTCTCTTCTGGTGGCCAACTGTGACTCCAGGACTCATGGCTTTGCCCAACTCTCCTTAGGCCACCTGTGCTCTGAGCTGCCTGTCTCAGACCTTCCCTCCTTCACAGGGGCTCAGATTCACATCTTGGCTCTGGCTTTCCCAGAGTTCTCTGGCTCCTTCCCCATATTGTCTGACAGGTATGTCCCTCATTACACGCTGGTGAGCTTAATATCATCTTGTCATTGCTTCTTGGATGACTCAGACTAACAAAATAATTTCCATCTGCACACAAATGACTTCTTACTTACTGAAACTTGTAAAATCCTTCCCTTCATCCAATTCCTCCCACCCACATTGGATCCATTTTACTGGGGTTTATATTATCTCTTTGAGTTGATAAATGTTTGTTGTGTTAAGCCACTAAAATATGGGGTAGTTTGTTACACAGCCACAGACATGCAATAAAGCTCTCTTACATTTCCATAAGCATTATCTACATCCCGTTATTTCCTTGCATTTTGATAATGTTAGCTACACATGCTGTCTCCAATTCCTCTGCCCCATTCTTTTCTTCATATTGTTTTTTTCCTTCCTTCTTTCTTCTGTTCCTTCCTTTCTCCACTTTACCCTTTTTATTATGGAAGATTCCTAACATATAAAATTACCTATGTGTTTATGCTGAAAGGAAGCATTATCTGCACCTATAATAGAAATATAATGTTAGGGTAGAAGTGGGTAGAAGTATAATGCTAGGATAAAACGGACAAAATTAAGAAAAGGAAGTTATTAAGTTGGAAGAAAAAATACCTGATATTCTATAGCCATGACAGTGCCCTTTAACCCTTAATTCCTCACTTTCTCTGAGAGCTTTGAGAACACATGAACAAACTAAACTCTCATATATTCCTGATAATAAGTATAAGAACCTTGGAAATAAAATTAACCTTAATTAGCACAGTTCAGGTACTTACACCATATAATCCCACCATCCTACTCCTCATCACATTCTCTGCTTATGTGCCCTGATGCATACAAGACACATGTATACTAATGTTTGTGGGAAAAAAATGGAGTCAATCTTATATACAACTACAGAAAAATAGCAAAATTGTGATATAATTATAAAATGTAAAACTTCAGTAGTAAAAATGAATGACAACCTCCTGCATCAGGGATAAGTAACTCTCCTACATGCAGTGTGTGCAACAAAAGAAAACATGGAGGATGAGTTCTGTGTACAGAAAGTTTGAAAACAGGAAAAACTAACTAATATTTGGTTTGGGGATATAGATACCTATTACAAAAATCTTTAGAGAAATGAAGACTCTGGGATTGGGATTAGGCAGCAGCCCTTGATGGCTTCATAGGTTCTGCTTCTTATGACTGTAGCAGGTGTCCAAGTACTCACTTGATCATAACTCCTTAGACTGGAATTTTTCAAACTGCACCTTAGGGTGCACTTTTGATTAATTTTTTCTAAGTGAAATGAAAATACCAAAGTTCATTGCCAAGATCCCTACTGAGAACTACTTACTTTGGAACAAAGCAATGGCCAGTGGTAATGTATCATGTAACAGAAAAGTGCAGGATGCCATGAAGGTAGCCCTGGCTAGAACATGGCCATTTGACCCTCAGTTCACTGGCAATTCTGTGGATTCTCTGGTGTAGAAAATTGAACCTGATGAGTAAGGCAATTCCATCTTGCAAAGGAATTAGTGTGTTACTTCTATTTACCACCCATGAAACTGAATTACACTTTTACAGAATTGGAAAAGTAGAGTGTTGATCAAAATAAATTAAACAGGAAAACATTATTAAAAAATAACCAATATCTTTCCAAGAGTGATTTAAAAATAGAATAACCAAGGATGGAATAGAAAATATGAATAGAAAACACAACAAAGCTGCTTTAGAAAAACTTTAGAAGCATGTAGTAAGGATGCTTTTGAGAATCATGTGATATCTAAATCACTTTCACCACATCTTATTAGAAAACAGTGTGAGCCATACTAAAGATACCAGTGAGTAGCTAGTTTTTGGAAAAACCTAGTTCCTAGATTGGAGTTAACCTTTTTTGCCTACTGATCAAACCAAAATTGTTGCGATGCTAAACTAGGAAACTAGGTGTGCAGACTGGGCTTTGATAGTCACATTTTCCTAACAGATCAGCAATTTAATTAGGTAAATATTTTTGAAGATGAGGTTTGAGTAAAAAAATCAGCATTCTGGGCATTGTTAACAAACTAAGTTTGAATTTTTTTTTCCTGTTCTTTCTTTATTCTTTTTCTCCTTCTCTTTCTCTTTTATTAAAATACGCTGGTACTTGCTGCATTGCCTAGGCTGGTGTGGAATTTCAAGCCTCAAGTGATCCTCCAGTCTTACCCTTCCCAGTTTCTGGGAGCGTAAGTGTGGAGCATCTGCATCTTCTTAGACAAAACAAACATAGTTATTATTTTAAAGGCATAGAAAGCATTGAGGTCTTGGAACTACCTCATCCAGCTGCAATATGTTCTCAACATTGTAGCAACTTATTGAAGAGAACATTCTTATTAAAGCCATTCGCTTGCATGGAAAACTTATAGATAATACTGTATCTCCTTTCTCTGTCTCAAACTTCTTATGTAGCTCCTAATGCTCTGTGATGTCTGAAACTTTTAATCATCACTTTGAAAAGAGAATTTTAAAGCATTACAGACAAATAACCAGATGATAGAAGCATTTGATTTTCAATTTCCTGAGAAAATAATTGTAATCTTGCTTTTGACATGTATATAAACTCACTGATCCTCCTCCCCTTTAGAGGTGCAAGTTAATTCCCTCCATGTGAGTGTGGCCTGGACTTAATAGTTCACTTTTAACTGATTGAGCAATGCAAATGGAATAGTTTGTGACTCTAAGTGTAGGACATAAAACTTACTGACTGATTGAAGACAAAAGAATCATTCAGAAAATCAATGAAACCAGGAGTTGTTTTTAAAAAAAATAAAAATACAATAAAATATATAAACCTTTTTCCAGACTAACCAGAAATAGAAAAGTAAAATCTCTAGTAGCCTCAACCAGAAATGATAAAGGGGAAATAACAACTGATGCCACAGAGATACAAGAGATTATCTCTGAATACTATAAGAAACTCCATGCCCAGAAATTTGACAATGTGAAAGAAATGGATCAATATTTGGAATCACATCCTCTCCCTGGACTTAGCCAGGGAGAAGAAATAGATCTCCTGAACAGACCAATTTCAAGTACTGAGATCAAAGAAACAATTTAAAAAATCTCCCAACAAAAAAATGCCCTGGTCTGGATGGCTTCACACTAGAATTCTATCAAACCTTCAAAGAAGAGCTTATTCCCATACTGCAGAAATTATTCCAAAAAATTGAGGAGGAAGGAATCTTCCCCAACATATTCTAGGAAGCAAACATCAGCCTGAGACCAAAACAAGGAAAAGACCCAACTAAAAAGGAGAATTTCAGACCAATTTCACTAATAAACATAGATGCAAAAATTCTCAACAAAATCCTAGCCAACAGATTACAGCTTATCATCAAAAAAGTCATACATCATGATCAAAGGTTTCAACGCAGGGATGCAAGGCTGGTGTAACATACACAAGTTCATAAACATTATTCATCGTATCAACAGAAGCAAAAACAAAGACCAGATGATCCTCTCAATAGATGCAGAAAAAGCATTCGATAAAATCCAGCATCCTTTTCTAATTGGAACATTGAAGAGTATAGGCCTAGGTGGCACATTTCTTAAACTGATTAAAGCTATCTATGACAAACCCACAACTAATATTTTATGGAACAGAGTAAAACTAAAAGCTTTTCCACTTAGAACTAGAAGCAGACAAGGTTGTCCTCTGTTACCGTAACTATTCAACATAGTGCTGAAAGTTCTAGCCAATACAATTAGGCAAGAGAGGGGAATAAAAGGCATCTGAATGGGAGCAGAGGAGGTCAAACTCTCCCTCTTTGCTGATGATATGTTCTTATACTTAGAAAACCCCAAAGACTCAACCGCAAGACTCCTGGAAGTCATCAAAAAATACAGTAATGTCACCTGCGGTGCATCTTACCAGGGTATATGTGAAACTTAGTAAATGTGGAATGTAAATGTCTTAGCACAATAACTAGGGAAATGCCAGGAAGACTATGTTAAACAGTGTGATGAAAATGTGTCAAACGGTCTATGAAACTAGTGTATGGTGCCCCATGATCACATTAATGTACACAGCTATAATTTAATTAAAAAAAGAAAGAAAGAAAGAAAGAAAGAAAGAAAGAAAGAAAGAAAGAAAGAAAGAAAGAAAGAGGAAGAGAAAACAAGGAGGACTGCCACCTAGAATTATGAAGAGCTGGCTGTTACTTAAAAGGGTTTGGGGTGTTGACTGATGTCAGCAGACAGTCCAAGTCAGAAGAAAGCTGAATTAAGACCTGCTTTAGAATAAATATTTGAGATTCCTTGAAAAAAAAAAATACAGTAATGTCTCAGGATATAAAATCAATGTCCACAAGTCAGTAACCTTTGTATTCACCAATAACAGTCAAGATGAGAGGCTAATTAAGGGCACAACTCCCTTCACCATAGTTTCAAAGAAAATGAAATTCCTGTGAAAATACCTAACAAAAGAGGTGAAGGACCTCTATAAAGAAAATTATGAAACCCTAAGAAAGAAAATAGCAGAGGATACTAATAAATGGAAGAACATACCATGCTCGTGGCTGGGAATAATCAACATTGTTAAAATGTCTATACTTCCCAAAGTAATCTACTGATTCAATGGCATCCCTATTAAAGTACCAATATCCTACTTTCAATACTTGGAGAAATTGATTCTTCATTTTGTATTGAACCAGAAAAAAACCCTGTA
>CAUYPK010132451.1:0-22119 GCA_963574355.1 Loris lydekkerianus
CTCAGCTATTTGTTTGTGCATTGGGTCTTGTGCTGTTTCTGCCCCATTGATCCTTGGGGGAGATGATCTACTCTGATTATTCATATTGCCTGAGTTTTTCTGTTGATTTCGCCTCATGATTGGTTTTCACCATTGCCTCTGGCCGTCCTCAGAGTTGGGAAGGTGTCTCTCCAAGATTAGCCCCCAGTGGGATCACTCTATTGTTGTTGGATCTTTGTAGGGAGAGACCCTGTGTCGTTCCTCTGGGGCTGCTCTAGCTAGGGAGTTCTGGTTGTGGAAGCAGCTCCGGTGTGTGACACGCCTGGATCCAGCAACAGGGCTGAGGGTGGTGTGCAAGGTTCTGGGAGTGCCTGGCGCCCAATGACTTTGGCACAGAGAACCCAAGGCTCCAGCAGTCTCTGGCCAGGAGAAGGGCTCTGCGCAGAGGCAGGGAGGGCTCCAGAGGGCACGCAGCTACCAGAGTCCCTGGCCAGATGAACGGGCTAATGTGGAGGCTTGGAGGACACAAGAGGGAGGATGCAGGGTTGCGTGGCTCCCGTAGTTCCTGGTCAGGGAATTCAGAGGCCCGGTGGGTGTGGGTCACTGGTCGGGGGTCACTGCACAGCTCTTATGGAGGTATGGGCGGTGCCAAGCCCAGGAGTTTGAGGTTGCTATGAACTGTGACATCACGGCACTCTACCCAGGGCAACAGCCCAAGGCTCCAGTGTGCCAAAACCACCTCACTCTGCCCCTAAGGATTAAGGCTGTAAGGCCGTTCAGTCCCCACTTTTAGGCTGCTCAGTCACTAGGTTACTTTGTCCCGCCTGGTCCTTGCTCTGGGACCCTAAGGGTGGAGCTTGCCGGAGCAGTTCTTTCACAATGGCTTACTTTGCCCAGCTCAGTGGCTCATTGTGGAGCCCAAGACAATGCCCAGTGTTCTCCACACTCCTGCTCAAGCTCTCCCCAGGGCAGCTCAACTGAGTGCCAAGTCCAAGAACACCAAACCAGTTCATAGGTAAGGCCTTTCCAGTTTACAGTCTCACTGCTGCTTGTACTCACAGTTGCCGGCGTGATTAGGTCGATCGAACACACACAGCCACTTGCCAGTTTTCCACTGTTTTTGTCCTCCTCCTGGGATCCAGAAATCCCTTGCTGGCTCCCTGTATCCTCAAATGGATGATCATAGGCAGATCCCACCAGCCAGAGATGCCTGGAGTCTTGACTCCCCAGACTCGCTGTGCCCAGTTACAGGGAAGCTGTTACTCGGCCGCCATCTTTAATCCAATTTTCTCTAGGCCTGACTTTTCATGCTTTCCTTGTTATTTCCCTGATTTTCATCTGGGGAAGCTTCCACTTCCTATTTTTTGATTTTCTTCTGTCCCCTTTTAAAAAATTCCTCCTCATTTGTAAGGGAGTGCCTATAGCATATGTTGGGTAATGAGAAGACACTCTAAGAACAGGGCTTTAAGGAGGAATGAGAGAAAAATCTGGCCTGGTGAACCAGGAAGTCTGAAAGGATCTTAAGAATATGGATAGGAAATAACCCAGGTAACCAATGACTAATAAAAAGAGACCATCAATGACCAATAGAAAAAGGCAATACTGCCTGGGCATGCAGAGAGGCCAATGAAAGACTTGCAGCCAATTTCAAAAGGAATATTTAATGCTCCCTCAGGCCTTTATTTTCTGCCTTTCTCACCTTTTCTCCTTTTTGAGAGGGACCCACTTCCAACTCTCTTTGGAAGTGCTTTAATCTTTCTCTTTGTTCTTCCTAAGTATAATCTCTCTTTGTTACCCCAAAACTTGTGTAGGTTACTCTTATTTTCTATCCACACTGCCTATGCTGCTCCAGTTTTATTTTCAGTTTCCACTGACTTTTGTTTTTAGCTACTGCTATGCCTCAGTTGAAATTTCTAGCTCAACTGAGTAATTGAACTAGGTCAACTGTGTTCAGGGAACTTGGCCCCCTTGCCCAACAGATAAGAACTTTTGGCTTTGCTTGTGGTGCTTTGATGGGAGGGTAGGTTCTGGATGGGTGCCTTGGTTATATATATCCTTAATGTGGTGGTTTTCTCCCCTTCTACATGTTTTAAGCTGCAGCAGAGGTGAGCTATGTATGTGGAAAGATTCTTTGTCTCTTTTCTTTTCTTTTCTTTTCTTTTCTTTTCTTTTCTTTTTTTTTTTTGAGACGGAGTCTCACTTTGTCACCCTCAGTAGAGTGCTGTGGCGTCATAGCTCACAGGAACCTCAGACTCTTGGGCTCAAGCAATTCTTTTGTCTCAGCCTTATAAGTAACTGGGACCACAAGCACCCACCACAATGCCAACCTATTTTTAGAGAGAAGGTCCCACTCTGGCTCAGGCTGGTCTTGAACCCCTGAGCTCAGCCAATCCACTGCCTACTTTGTCTCTCCGTGATGAGGGAAGATGAAAGTCTTTAAGATCCTTTCTCTTTCCCCAGCACTGTGGTTTTCTTAACAGTACAAGTTGTATTGGTATACCCAGTTTAATCTCTGAGACAGTAGGTAGTGATTGTGGGTATGAATCAGCCACACTTCATGATCCAATCAGTAAATGCTGTACAGGGCTGTGCAAATTGATCTCCCTGCCAGTAGTTGGTGCTTGACAGGAGACACAAGCTTTGCTGTTGTTTCTGGAACCTGTGACTGGCTCTTGCCTCTCAAGAGAAGCACTGGAATGCCCCAGGTTGTGGGTGGGGCTCTGGAACTTCCAGGTGAGGAGTTCTTGTTACCCACCACAGCAAGGTGGGTGGAGGAGTGAGTCTGGGTGGGGGGTGTTGGACCCTTACAAGTCCACAAAACTTGTAAGGTAGCTATTTCAGTGGGGGTCAAAGGTGTGCTCCCAGGCTACTGAGGAAAGCTGCCAGTGAGGGGCTGTGGTATCCCCCCTCAGGAAATCTACCTGTGGAAGTGAGAGCCATCTGGGATTCTCTGTCTGGCTATTGGGAACAGGTTTTACTCTTCTCCTCCTCTTCCTCCATACCCAGCTCCACAGTTTCTATTTGGCATCTGCTGGCAGGCAGGAGCTCAAACTAGCTGAGCTCTCTCACAATGGCACTGTGGACTGGAAGCTTCTCTGTCTAGCAGCCTGCCATGGGATAAAGGAACAGCCTTTTAGTGGGTGGAGGGGTGCTCCACAGTGTGCTGTCACTGAGACCCACACTGCTCTCTCTTTTCACTGTGGCCCCAAGCACTCCCTTGCCTCCTGTGACTAGTTCACACATGTCCCCTCTATTCCCCCTAGCAACATGATAGAGTCCTGGGGGTGTGGAATCTTCCCTGCATGGCTGTCCCCAGGTCCCTGAAGATCATGACCCATGCCATAGAGAAGTCCAAGCACCCTTTATCATCTGTAGGTCTTTATGAGGATAGGTTTTATCCTCACTCTCTAGGGAAGCCACAAGAGGGCAAGCAGCAGCTCCTTTAAGCCTAGACTCAGCATCTTTCTTTACAGGCATGGGCTGGGTAAGGGAGGGAGAGGAAGAGTCTGGATGGAGGAAAGCTAACATTCTGCTCATCTCTGTTTCCCTCTCCAGAAGGCAGCTCACTTGGTATATCCAGGAGTTCTGGGGTTATGCAGATCCCTGGGGGCCCACTGATCCCCTGTTGCTCCCACAGTCTTGGCTGGAGTAGGGAAATGTTTGTGTGGGAATGAGTGAGGCAGAAACCGAGGGTCTGAAGCCTTGTAGAAAGGACTGAGGTGCACAGGTGGTGAAGAGATATGGCACCTGCCATCTCCGCTAAGGTCTTTAGTGACTAAAGCATCTCAAGGGGGTGCGGGGGCTCTCAGCCTAGTGCTTTATTTTCAGGAAGCTCCCAGTTCACTGACAGTAGCAGCTTTTGGGCTCATGTGGTCAGAAAGTCTCTCTAGCAGCTGGGAGCCTGCTGAGTGCTAGAGATGTGAAGGAGGTAGAAACAAACTCTCCACCTACCCTCTTCACTGGACCCCAAACCTCTCAGGTATTGACCCCTGCTGATATCTGCTCCTTTTTGTTTCACTCTGCTTTCTCTCTCTGTGGAGTGTCTTGTGTGTTTTAGCACTTTGCCCTTGGAAATACCCTTGATCTATGATTGATAATTTGCTTTTTTCTTTTTCATCTAAAACTTCTCCTTCTTTCTGAAATGATCTCTGGTAGTTGGTGTCTCTGGTCAGCCATATTCAAAATTTGAGAAATCCTCTCTTGTTTGGGATACAAGATACATGTTCATATTTTTCTGATTGTTTTCAAATTAATTATTTGCTGCCTATGTTTGTATCTATAAAAAGTTGCACAAATTGTTTTTATCCTGAATAATTTGAGAAAATAATTAAGATGATTTATAATAAAATATAATAAAGAGACTATATGAAAATAAATACCTTTGAAGCGTCAAAAACAGGGAATGTAGTATGATGCTCCATGATCATATCGATGTGCACAGCTATGCTTTAATAAAAAAAAGAAAGAAACAAACAAAAACAAAAAAACCAGGGAATGTAATTTAAAACAATTTAAGATAGGATTTCTCAACATGAGGTTCATAGGCATCATAATTATTTTGGATATTCATTATAAAGTTAGATTTCAGGCAGTTATCCCTGAATTACTTGATCAGAATCTCTTGGTATAGACACAGAAATCTTCATTCTTAAACTTTACTCATCTTAATTCTGAATGTATACTAAGAACTGTTTAAAACCATTGACTTAAGAGTACTAAGTTTGAGCATTGAATTTAGGTCTGAACTTTTAGGCTATAAAGACTATAAGTTCTAATTAGGTGACAAAAATAAGTGCAGATATTCTTTAGGAGATAGAAACTTTTTCCTGTGTCTAAATTCTGAAAGGATGTATTTCTGTGCATGGTGAAACTGCATGAGCCTTTTGCAGAAGATCCTGTACAACATAAAGACAATCTCTTTTAAAAGGATTTTAAAAAATATTCAGTACTGTTTTTCAAGTAGCCTTTAGTACATTTAATGTTCAACAGAACCTAGTAGCAAAACATTAAAGTGACTGGATGAAAGAGTCGCAAACAAGTTTCAGTTTGTTTTTACACCATATGAAGATTAAGGACGAGTGCAAACAATTTTCCTTTGTGAGAAATATTCTTTGAGAAGTAGAGACAATCACTATAGGGATTTTTCTTAGAGAAAACCTGGTGTCATTGTTTAAAAATATTAAAATAACATGTTAATATAAATATTAAAAAGTTTTAATGTTGAGTTAAGGTTCACCTAGGTTGTTATATAATGGAGGGAAGTAGGAGAAAAGTAGCTTTTAGTTGACTGCTGAAGACAATTGTTCTGGGATTCCTGAAGTGCTCTTTCTATTCAAAAGCTTTCCATTGCTGCCAACAAATGAAAGCCCAAGGAGCCAGGGACATTGACCTTGTTGTTAGCTACTCTACCTAAGGACTCACATCTGATACTTGTCAGAGTTACTATAATTTACTTCATTAACACTTAGCACTAGTTTAGTATTCCTGGAATCTAGAATTTTGGAGTTAAAAAGGACCATAAACATTATTTAGCTTAATCCCTCCTTTTATATGAGAAGACTGAGGCCCAATAAATAAAATCATATGGCTTAGATCATTTATTTCTTGACAAATGCAAGAGAAACCTCTGATCCAAAATGGAAAAAAAAAAAAAAAAAATCAAGGATAGAGCTTTGTCCTGGATAAAATTAGACTTCAGATAGTTCTGAGGTAGATTTTCTTCATGTCTGCCAATGTCCAGAGAGGGCAGAGGGGAGCACTTTAGATGCAAATGTTTTAAAAAAACATTTTATTTTGTAATGATTGGTTCATGTACAGGTATAATACAGAGAAAAAAAAATGCAGAGAGATCCCATGTACCTTTACCTAGTTTCCATCGATGGTAATATCTTATAAAAACTATGGTACATCACAGCCAGGATGTTGATATTGATACTGTCCAAATGCAAAACACTTCATCACTGTAAAGATCATTCTGCCCATAGCTGCTTATGGTAATAAATGTTTTTCCCTTAATATCTATTATCAGATATATCTATATATAAGATTAGGTCAAATTCCTATTTCTTAATGTTTCCATAGTAAGCCCAAGAATTTCTCCCATTTCCCAGTCAAGTAAATTGACAATCAAAGGAGAAGAACCTTCCTTTCTGAGAGAGAATGAGCTCAGGACTCATCTGCAGAGGTGGACTTAGATGGTAAAAAATCCTATTTGGAGAAGGAGTTAATGACTTGCAAGGTGGTTTGAAATTTCTCTTAATTTCTCTTAAAAAGTTACCAAACAGGACTGGAAAGGAAAATAAAAAAACAACAACAACAAAAGTGAGTATTAATCAACTGAAACAGTGTCATTCAATTAATAAAAGAAAGTGCTACCAAAAAAAAAAAAAAAAAAGCCACTCTGAAGTGTTATTTATAATAAATTCTGAAATTCTGTTTAAAATTTGGATATTAAACATTTAAGAAAACTTTCTTTAGGATGAGTAATCTCAAGAATGTGATAAGAATATGGGGATTTGGATTTGATCAATACAATTTAAGTTAAAATTCTTGCAGATGCTTGATGTTGTAAAGATCTGAAGCAAGCACTTAGGGAAAGTTAGTGAAATTTTGAAAAACAGGGTGGAGCAGTGGACTAAAACCAGGGTGATGACTAAATATGAGTTGAATCTGGAGAAAATTTTCAATGAAATATAGAGAATTAAAAATTGCTGAGTGCCCTGTGATGGATAGCTATCAGACACAAAATTGTTATTTCTAGAATTCCTGTTGAGTGAAAAAAACAGAAATATCAGCAGTGCCCATCCCAAGTCTTGAATAGCTTCTAGTAGAAGTAATAGCTCAGGATAGCTTTTCTGCTAATCAACTAAAGACAAATGCAATAGACCAAAATTAATAATTTCTAATTTAGAGTGAAAAGAAACCAATTCATATTTTTATATAAACAAAGTGCTATCTAAAAGGATTCTGCTAGAGAGGACTGGGATTTACTTGTCCAAGATAAGCCTGTCTTCTCACATTTCATCATTTTATTACTTGCTCCACTGCCTGACATCAAGGTTACTGGCAGCTTAATCCTAATTTCTAAAGCACTGTCAACAACTATTTCTCTTCCTTCAGAATGAAATTGAAGTTCTATGAAATGATTTGAGGTGATAAAAAAAAGTTATCCGTCATAAAACCAAACAGGAACTAAGAAATAAAATCTTCCCATTTCTCCTTAGCAGTCATAGAATGGGAACATTTTAATATTCATCAAATTCTTATAATTATTCAAGAGATAACCAGTGAAGTTATTAGAATTGAAATTTAACATAATGCAATGAGTTTTCAAGTAAAAAATATTTTGGGGAAAATGTATTATTTCACAGGATGTAGTCTTTTCTTATTTTCTCACAATCATAAGTTGTCATTTTTTATTTTTTGGTTGACGATACTGGATGTTTTAAAATTCTACCTTGCAAGTGCACATAGACACCAAGGCTTCAGTGTTTCGTGTATTGACTTAGGCTGGCTTTGCTATTGGTCATAAATGGAGACTGATTAGCCAAAATTTCCTTAATTGCTTTAAAAAATTAGCTATAGTAATTGTATTAGTAATCAGAAAGTAAAAGCGACAGCTTGTTCAAGTTAGAATAATTCCCAATGGTGCCAGGATGGAAGACAGGTCAGTAAGTCAGTCCTGCGTGTGAGATACCCACGCACTGTCCAGGAACTTCATTGGCTGCAGGCAATGCAGGGTTTGGAAGGTAGGCAGAGCTGTTGTGTCACTGTTATTCCATCTCACATGCCAACACAGGGGGGTGAGTCTGCCTAGAAAACATCATCATTTTCATTCTGAAACCCTTGTCCTATACATAAGCAAGTAATTAGCAAGAAGTCATTGAGTGGTTCCTCCCATTTGAAGAAGCTTGAAAGGAGTGTGCTCAGGGTAATCCAGTGTTTTATAACTTCCTTCATTGATAAAGTAAAAACTGTTTTTTTTTTTTTTTAATCAAAGCCAAGAGTTTTCTCATCCACTGTTTTCTCCTCAGGATAATGATATTCTGCAGGAAGACAATACAATTTGTTTTGCTAACGTCAATCAGCTCATTCTGCCTTTATGAGGGCCAGAGTGTTGGCCTCAGAGAGGCAGCCTGCTTTTCCAATGGGAGAATACCAATGCTGGATCATTATTTCTATTTTCTAATAGAAAAATTAAGGGAATAATAGTAATAATTGAACACTTCTGTTTTGCCATGAGAGAGAAGGTAACATCACATTTAAACTTATTTTTTCTCCTTGGAATTTTTTGTCATTCTACTTTCTGTATTCACATAAAAAGCATATTCCAGTATAATCCTAAATTATAATTTCCTTTATGACTGTAAATAAAGATCTTTAAAATTATGTGTACAGAGTTTAGAAAAGTGAATTAATTTTTTAAATTATTCACCATTTCTTATGACTATTTTATCACCATAGTAAGAATATGTCCTAAATGTTAACCTACAAACAAAATAAATTAAGAAGATATATTTTTCATTATATTATTTTTCTGGTTTCTCAAGGTGGGATGTATAAGAGGATTATAGATGCCCTATTACTTAAAATTAAACATGGGTTATGAGAAATCAGGTAAATTTTATACCTTTTTCCAAATTGTACCTTATGGTGAACAGGAAACTGGGAAGGTAGTTTGAGTGGCAAAGGAAATTTGAGGTAGGAGATCACTATCTTTAGTTCTCAATAATTTATCTCTAAGAGGAATATAATTTTACATGAGAGTTGCATGAGGACCATCAATTTCACAGCATTAATGGTTTTTATTGCTTTCCTTGTTATTCCAATTTGATCACCCAAGATGCTCTTAAATTATATCTTACATGACATGTATAACTAATATAGAGAGAAGAGTTCAGGCAATAGATCTATTTTACTTATGTATTTTATATAAAAGAATGACAGCTATAATTCTCTTCTCTTTTCAACATTTATCACATATAAAATTTTCCTGTCATTATGAAAGACTCAGGATATAAGAGTTCTAACCTAAGTATGTCCTATTATCACTTCATCATGCAAACAGTGATAGCTTTATTCTTATTCAAATGTCTGGACCAGTATCTCTGGACCAGTATTTCTTCATTTTTTTTTTTTTTTTTTTTTTTCCCCAGAGCCCTTCTTATGCTTATAAAGTAAACCTGGGACCTACCTACTCTGTGTACACTTTTTGGTAGAAAAACATTGACATCTCACTGCATAAGTTTACTTTGCTTTGGAGTGTTAGGTTTGCATCTGCTTTAGAGCAAGGAGAATGGAACACTTATAAATCTCAAACACTAAAATCTATTTAGTGGATTTTTTTCTGATAAATAAAGCTGCCTATCACCCTGGGACCACAATCAGATTCTCTGAGACCAGTTCACATAACAAGTATTATTGGTGGTCATGTACAAGTAGACTTAAAGCTGACATTTGGCCAGATGCATGAGAACCAATGTGCTCTATACCCAAAGGTAGAAGTAGGTTTCTACAAGGCAAGTTATGGGCTACAATAATGTACCAGGCACTGTGTGAAGTACTTTACATTTATAGTGTAAAGGTAAAATCTTATAATAATACAATAGGATACTTAAAGATAAACTATCTAGCATTCCCTTTCCCCATATGCTACTCATAACCATTTCCTTCCTTATAGAACAAACCTCATCCAATCTTTGGAGGTTCCAAATGTGTACCTACTGAGGAAAACTGGACTACTGATGGTTCTTCACTCACCTCCTAAGTGTAGTGAATTGTTCAAAGGGTAAACATGTATGTCCCAAGAAATTGGAATTTCAAATCCTGTTATCTGCAAATAAAGATACATTTGTCTCCTCTGTGTAAATATTTGTATCGTATTTTAGAAATCGCGCTAAACATAGATGCTCATTTTGCAGAATTCTCTGAGAGATGATAGATTTTTATTGTAGAAATATCAAAATTGTAAATCATAACCGGAAATTTTCTGTTCTTAATTAGTAGTAGTTAATGCATAGTACGTGCTGTAACTAAAAAGATATTATTTCGGGCGGCGCCTGTGGCTCCGCCTGTGGATAGGGCGCCGTCCCTATATACCAAGGGTGGCAGGTTCAAACCCGGCCCCGGCCAAACTGCAACAAAAAAAATAGCTGGGTGTTGTGGCGGGCACCTATAGTCCCAGCTACTCGGGAGGCTGAGGCAAGAGAATTGCCTAGGGCCAGGAGTTGGAGGTTGCTGTGAACAGGCCAGAGTACCATGTCTACAAAAAAAAAAAAAAAAAAGATATTATTTCAAGAAGGGTTGATAATTTGGTGGATGATTTACTTATTATATATAGATGTTAACAGTAACTATAAAAGTAGTCTACAAACCATCAGAACAAAAACTCTCTTAAAAAAATTAGTTGTAGATTTTGAAATTACAAAGATGCTATGCTTCTTTTTACCTGAATATTGGATGTTTCTTTGCATTTTTAAAAATACTTTATTCAATTTCATTTTAATCATTAATGTCACTATTAACATAATTTAACATGTTATGGTCATGGAAAACTTTAATCCTGCTTTCTGACGATATACATGTGTTTCATTCTTCTACATAATTCCCATCACTTTACTCTTTACATTCAAACCATTAAAATTATATAAACACAGTATTCCTGGGGGTTTATTTACCTTTAGCTATTCTTTTTTGCCTTCTTAAGCTCACTTTCCATCTGGTGTCTTTGGTACAAGTTTACTAAAGTCTTCATTTTAGCCAATTTACTAGAACTTCTTTTCCCTACAGAGTAACTACAAATAAAAATAAAATTGATTTTAGAAAATAAAATCATTTTAATACAATTTAAAGTGTAGACTCTTACAGTGTAGATGAACAAGATAATTTTTTAATATTATGGCATTCCTGTGATCCTTGGCAAGTGTCATCATTCTTATTTTATGGAAGTGTGAAAAGGGATGAGAAATAGATACCAATTAATTTGCCTTAAGTTACATGGACTTTATCTTCACCAGACTGAGACAGACACAAATGCTTGCCTCCTCTGCTCCCTGGATCATCTTTCTTTATGATTTATATCTACCCAAGAGATAATATCACATACAGTACCTTTGAGGTTATTCTTAGGTAAATGCCCATTAAGCAATCATGTATCTAACCTATATAGGTTATTTTTCTAGAAGCTTCTGACATTTAATTAATCACAGTTTACTGGCATGTAATCGTAAAGGCCAAAATATAATGCTTTATGGATCAAACATATACTGCACAGAATAATTGTACAGAATTACTTTGGCTAATTTGGTTTCTGTCCAAATTTAATATAGCCATCACTATGTGTGAATGACTTTGAGGTTTAGGAAGATTAGAAGTTGTAGCAATTAGTTGGTGGCCCCATATCACATTAGAAGTTTCTATTAAAATTGTGAGGTAATAAAGAAAATACAAAAAAGTTTCTTTTCAATTAATTACATTGCTAGACTGTCAAAACACTCAGAAAAGAAATGAAAAAACTTTTGTGAACAAATCCATTTTCAGATTATTGTCAGTTGATATTTTGATTCTAAAGGGATAAATGCTTTCTGTAGTCATTGTGTGATCTTTGCCCTTGTTACCTAACTTTCTCTATTCTTTTAAATAAGAAAACTCTTAGATTATTGAATTCTCTAGATGCTCAATGATATAATGTCTGGGAAAGTATCTCATTGATTTTTGTTGAGCAAGAGTGTTGGTTCAAATCTTAGAATATAAGGTTCTTCTTAAAATGTAACTGTTGAAATAGTTACTGTGAGAACATTTAGGACAATTTAATAAAATTTTAACTGAAATTTAGGATTGATATTTATAGAAGATATCAGTAATTTAGATGTAAGTGCAACAAATTGTTTTTGTCTTGATTTTTTCTCAACTATATTGAAAACAAGTGTTTTCAATAAAGCCACATTAATTTTTGTATTAAAACAAAGAGCTCTTCCCCAAATCATAGCAATTCCAAGTTAAAAACAAAACAAAAAAGTCTCTTAAAATACTTTTCATAAAGGGATCAAGGCTTGGTTTTCTTTTTTATCTCTCCACTCCAACAGAATTAAATTGTATGTAAAAATGTCAAAAAATTTCAACTTGACTATTGTTGGTATATATAAAGGCTACCGATTTGTGAATGTTGATTTTGTAGCCTGAGACGCTGCTGTATTCAAGGACATTTTTGATGACCATGAAAGTAGTCTGCTTCTTATCATTGCATAATATCCCTACAGTGGAGACGTCTTACTATTTCTGAAACACTGATTGTTTCCCTGTTTCTTTATGCTGATAGGCAAGGGTTCAAGCAAGGTTGTAAGCACAGCCATGAGGCACAGAGGCTGCCCACTCCTAGTCGGATGTCTGTAATGTGCATGGGGCTTGGTCTTTAGCTCAGCTAAGCATTCACACTCATCAGGTTATTGGCACGTTTGGCATAAACCTACTTAGAAAGATAGAAGACAGGAAACACAGCTTCCAGCTGGACAAATTCAGACATTTCTCTTCCTGTGGAAGCTCTTGCCATATACACACAGAACGCATAGCTATTTTCTTAGCCCCTGGCTTACAGAGTTCATGTACAAAGCAAAAGGATTCACATTCGGTGGGTACAGGAGATGCCCTGGTTTAAAAGCCTCATACCCCAGGAGCCAGAATCTTTTGTAATAATTCCAAGGCACAGCTTCCAGGATCCCCACAATGGATTTGCCCAGTTACAGAAGTCAGTACACTCACAGGCACTCAAAGTCACAGTTTCCTATTACCGTATATACTCGAGTATAAGCCGAGTTTTTTTCGGCACAAAATTTGTGCCAAAAAACCCGAACTCGGCACAAATTTTGTGCCAAAAAAACTCGGCTTATACTCGAGTATATATGGTAGGTATTAAAACCCTTTCCAATCTAGTTTTTCTGTGACCTGCATATGCCCCAGCTCTTCTTTATTCTGGGCAGGAATGATATTAGTAGATTACTTATAATTGTCCTACAGTTTTTAAAGATTAAAACCTAAATATGAGCTCATTTGTTGATTTTATTATCTATTTTAGGTTACAGTTAATGATTAAAGTATTTTTGTTTATAAATTTTCTGAATGTGATACTTCTTGAAGCAATCTCCAGGATGAAGTCCAGGCTTCCTCTTGAGTGTCTCCCAGTGGGAAACGGGCTCTCTCCTGCCCCCTTTCCCATTTCTTCTGCCGCACACGTGATCTTTTGCTGTTTATTGTCACTGTGCATTATAGAATGCATCTTCCCTTTCCTCAGTGTCAGAAGATGATGGTCTTCCCCACTTCCATGAATTTCTATTCCTCACGTTGCTCATAAGCTGAGTGATGAAATTTTTCCTGTAAGAAGGTGAGTCTGCACTTTTTCTCCACTCTCCTTCTTATCTAATGAGCAAAGGATGTAGCTGCTGCTTTCAAGAGCCAGAAGAATAACTTTTTCCACCCTTTTTAGGACCTATTTGTAAATCTGTAACATTCACAGTCCTGATCAGCTCTGGGTCGTGTATTCTAAGATCACTGTCAGTTTTTCAAACTGAACAGAAAATTTCTTCTGATAACCAGTGATCAACTGTGTTTGAGGACTGAAGAACATACTCAGCATTGTCACTAAGCTCTTGTCATGGTATGACAGGAACATCATTTTCATATCACATTGATAGGCTCATAATTCATATTCCTGAAGTTTCTTCTTTTTCAGAACACTTTGAAAATCCTACCTAGAAGCCATAACTATTCCTGTTATATGTATTTTCATTTTATGTAGTTCAAGAGCAAGTTGAGGGCTTGCATAGAACCCCATCGGTGTAGATGTGACAGCCTAAACCACTTGTATGTGCTTGCAAAACTTGTGCCAAATGAATCACTGTTCAAGACATAAATGGCAAATCAGGATGAATAAGACTTTCTGTTGTTGTGTTGCCATAACAGGGAACGTGAGAAAACACCTAACCATTTTCTGAATCACACAGACAAAATATTTGTAGGCCTAAATTTATAGGCTTCTTTGGATTGCAGCACTTGAATTTAATGCTTCCTTTGAAACCTACTGTGCTCTCATCTATAACCACATTTCTTTCTGGTACATAAAGTTTTTTTCATTTATTGTCAATATACTCACTAACATTCTTGACCATGCGCCCTCGAGTACACACACTCCCTTGAGCTGCAACAGGAGGAACTAAATACAGCATCCAAAATATTTGGAAAAAACAGAGATGAGAGAAAACATCCTTGAAGAATGGGAGTCTAGTCAATCTTTGGTAAAGTAGTCAGCCAATAGCGCCTTCAAATTCAGAGCCATTCAATATCACACCAAAGAATGTTTTCATTTCTTCTAGTGAATTATCCTTCCATGATTGCCACATTGAGTATTTTGTTAGTGGAGTCACCTTCTGCATTTATATGTGATAAATATAACAGCTGCATACATGTGTTATATCACAGTTATCATTTCACCAATAAGATCATCTGAGAAAAAGAGTTGGAAAGATTTTGGCCAAGCACTTTGAGGGAGGGAGAATCCCTGTTGTGTGACAGAGGATGGAAACTTCACAAGATTGTCATCACCATCACCGTAAACCTTCTAGCTGTTTGTTACAGGTTTGCATATTATCATGTCAGATAGCTTCTGACATCAGAGTTGAACAGGAAAATCATGTTGAAGGAAGGCCAACACAGGATCAGAAAAGGTTTTAATAACTTACAATTCTTCCCAGTCCAGATGCAATTTACCAATCAGGGATAATTTTTACCTTACGTAGTTAAAATTGCTTAGTAACACAGTTGACATACCCGTACCCCCATCAGGATACTAGGAGAACAAAGCTGGAGAGTCTATGGAAAGTAGAATTCTCATGAGAAGGGGAAATGGAGTAAACTTTGTCTATACCTTTTCCCTTAGCCGTTCCATTGGAGAGGTGCATCTTTTGCTATTTTGTATCAAGGGTGTGTTATCAGGCTGGGGAAAGTACCAAGACTAGGGAGAAAGTTCAGCTTAGCATTCAGAAGGTCTGGGTCTTGGCCAGCTCTACAACCTAACGTGTAATCTTGTACAAATAATCTCCCTTCACTTGAGGTTGTGCTCCCATGCACTTGTTACCAGGAGACTTTCTGTAGGGGAATCTATTGGAACCTTAAGTCCCAATCAAAGGGGATTATGGAAGGAGTGTTGAGGTGAGAGGGAAGTTAAGAAAGAAAGCATAGAGAAAATTGGTAAATTTATTCTTAAATATAAAGCTGTGGCTACAAATTATAGCAGAAAAGCTTTTGTCTTTAGTTAAAAACAAAATAACTTCTGGGGCTGGGTGTGGTGGCTCAGCCTGTAATCTTAGCACTCTGGAAGGCCAAAGCAGGTGAATTGCCCTGAGCTCACAGGTTTGAGACCAGCCTGAGCAAGAGCAAGACCCCGTCTATAAAAATAACTGAGCCTTGTGGGCGCCTGTAGTTTCCGTTACTTGGAAGTCTGAGGCAAGAGAATTGCTTGAGCCCAGGAGTTGGAGGTTGCTGTGAGCTATGAGGCCACAGCACTCGGCTGAAGGTGACAAAGTGAGACCGTCTCAAAGAAAAAAAACCCAACTGAAATCATTGAAAATATAAACCACTTATTTATGTGCACACGTATACATGTATATTTATTTTTTTATATGTTTTATATTTATTTATGTATATATGTATAATTATTTATGTTTTTGTGAAACAGTGTCTCACTCTGTTGCCCAGGCTAGGGTGTAGTAGTGTCATCACAGCTCACTGCAACCTCAAACCTCTGGGTTCAAGCAATCCTCTTGTCTCAGCTCCTGAGGAGCTGGAACTGCAGGCATGAACGAACCACCACTTTCCCAAAGTGTTAAGATACAGGCATGAGCCGCTGCACCTGGCCTTAGGCCATGTATATGTATTTACATGTTATTGTTAGACACGTATTAACTATAAAATATAAATTCAAAGACCAAAATATTTTGCCTACCTTATTATTGTGATGAAAGTAAGCATTAGCTTTGGGGTAGTCATTTTTCTGACATGAAAATTTTAAAAGATAACATAATTTACACACTTTGAATTGACTAAATCTGCATTTACTTCTGACAATAATGCCTGCTCTGTCCATGGTGACCAGTGAAATCAAGTTAGAGGAGTACAAAAATCATCTTCTATTTTATACTTAGTGAAGGTAAAGTATATTTTATTAAATCCTATATAAAACATATATGATAATTATAAAATATAGTTGCCAAAAAAAATTCAGTCGTCAGGCTAACTACAGACACTCAGCAGAAGTGGTAAACTAATACATTAAATGTGTGGAACATGGTGCTTAGTTTTCCCGAAAATATACCTTCCCTCTTCCTAGCAGAAGAAAAGAAGGAAAGACAGATGTGAGATTATTTAATAATGTGTAGGAAGAAGAGCAGCTGGCATGGATGACTGACCTAAAAATACATACTTTTAATCAACTTAAATTAGTACAACAAGCTAATAAAATAATTAGAATTTCTGGGCCAAAATCTAGGAGAAGACAGAAATTCAGAGAGTTGGATCTGGCATTTGTAGCCACTTTTTTCCCAGGTGAATATGCCAATTCTACAGAATGGGACAAAAAGGCTGAACAATGCTTTTAAAGTTTTGCAAAACTAGGAAGACAAAAAATCGGAGGAAAGCTTAAAGCCCTCCATTTGCACAGGGACTCTAAAGGGTGTACCCTAGCAGTAAGGGTGAACTGGAGGCAAATTGTTCCTAGTATATGCTACAGTTTAGCTTCTAATCATCTGAATGATCTAAATAAATAAATAAATGAATAAATAAAAACAACAAATTCAATCCTAGAATTTGAATTAAGGTGATCTTTCATTCCTATTGCCTCAAAGATCTTGGGTTATGGGTAAGGTTAGAAGTGTTTTGAGGTACATGCTATGTATATGAACATTAAGGGTGATTCTAGTGGAGTCTCAGAAATATAGAATATGTTATTAGAAACTGGAGGAAAGGTAATGCTTGTTATAAAGTGGCAGAGAACTTGATTGAACTGTATTCTAGTGTTTTTTTGAAGATCAAACTTGTAAGCAATAAAATTGGGTATTTAGCTGAGGCTATATCTAATCAAAATATTAAAAGATCAACTCAGTTCCTCCTGACTACTTACAATAAAAGGCAAGAGGTAAAAGCTGAGTTGAAGAAGGAATTGTTAAAGCAAAAAGAAGCCACAATTTGAGATTTGGAAAATTCTCAGCCTATTCATATTGCAAAAAATGAGAAAGCTTCTTCTGGTGAGAACACTAAGGGTGTGGTGAGCAGATGGGTGTGGGATTATATGAACAGAAATGCTGACAATTTTAACTGAAGGAAACAGAAACAGGATGAACAAACAAAAATATTACAGGCAAAATGAGAAACTCCATGAGTAGAACGAAGAGCAGAACAGATACAACTGAAGAGAAAACTAGTAGATTAGAGGATAGATCAGAAGAAAATATTTAGAAAGAAGTACAAAAACAAAAGATTGGAAATTACAGAAGAATAGTAATACAAGATGCAGATAATGATTTAGGGGAGGATAAAGAAAGAATAGGCATGGACCATCAATTCAAAAGTTTTAATTATTAGAGAAGAAATGATACACTGGGAGATTATTTTACTTATGAGTTTCCCAAAACCAGTGATATGCTCAGTGTCCAAACAGCCTTAATCCCAAGCAAAATAAAGAGATACTTTTAGTATTACTGTTAAAAAGAAAAAACAAAAAAATCCTTTAAAGTATTCAAAGGAAAAGGATGAATTCCTTCAGAAGAGCAATTATTAAGAGTTGACCTTTTATTAGAAACAATGAAAACTAAATAATGATGGAATGACATGCTAAAATAGTATAATAAAGTAGCATTCTATGCTATGCAAACAAATTTTTCAAGAATGACAACAAAATTGGGGTAGTGCCGGTGGCTCAGAGAGTAGAGCACTGGCCCCATATACCAAGGGTGGCAGGTTCGAACCTGGCCCCAGCCAAACTGCAACAAGAACAAAAAATAGCTGGGCATTGTGGCAGGTGCCTGTGATCCCAGCTACTTGGGAGGCTAAGGCAAGATAATCACCTAAGCCCAAGAGCTGGAAGTTGCTCTGAGCTGTGACATCATGGCACTCTACTGAGGGTGACAAAATGAGACTCTTTCTCTAAAAAAAAAAAAAAAAGAAAAGAAAAGAAAAAAGACAACAAAATACATTTTCATATTAGTGAAACTGAGAAGATTTGTCATGAGGAGAGCTGCATGACAAGAAATTATTAAACTAATAGAAGGAAATTGAATACATTTTAAAAATACTCAATGCACAAGGAAAGGAGAAAGGATTGAAAAAGGAAACAACCAAGAGAAAGCACAGAATAAAGTGGTATGTAAAGTAAGCTTATTAAGTACCTTAAATATAAATAGAATAAGTACTCCAAGTAAAGACAGAATTTGGTAGACTGAATAAAAAGGAAACTGACTTATATGCTATTTATGACAGACCTATGGATGCAAGTAAAAGATACTATGAAAACACTATCCACAGGGAAGCTGATATAACTATATTAGTGCCAGACAAAGAAAACTTTCAGGTAGAACATACTACTAAAAAAAGAGGGATATGAGATGGGAGCAAGATGGGGCCGAGTAACAGCTTTCTTGCAACTGGGCACAGTGAGTCTGGTGAGACTAGACTCCAGGCATCTCTGGCTGGTGGGATTTGCCTACAATCATCCCTTTGAGGAGACAGGGAGTCAGTGAGAAACTTCTGGACCCCAAGAGGAGGATAAAAGCAGTGGAAAAGTGGCAAGTCATTGTGTGTGTTCGTTCGGTCTAATCCCACCAGCAGCTGTAAGTACAGCAGCAGTGAGACTGCAACCTGGAAAGGCCTTACCTGTGAACTGTTTTGGTGTTTTTGGACTTGGCACTCAGTTGAACTGCCTTGGGAGAGCTTGGGCAGGAGTGCAGAGAACTTTGGGTGTTGTCTAGGGCCACAGACTGAGCCGCTGAGCCGGGCAGAGCTAATAGTGTTTGGCTGTGGGCTGCTGGGAGCCATTGTGAGAGAACTGCCCCGGCAAGCTCCGCCCTCAGGGTCCCAGAGCAAGGATCAGGCAGGGCTAGTAATCTAGTGACTGAGCAGCCTAAAGGCAGGGGCTGAGCCACCTTATAGCCTTAACCCTCAGGGGCAAAATGAGACCGGTTTTGGCACACTGGGTAAGTGGATAGCCACTTCAGCAGTGATCCCAGCAACAAGCGCTTTCCTGGGAAAGTTTCTACTTAGCCATGTTTAGAAGTTTAAAGTGCCTTTTAAGAGGGCTGAGGAGAGATTTAGGGTCTCCACCCTGCAGGGCTTGAGAAATCAGCAGAGGCCTCCAGACGTATCAGCATTGTGATTAACTAACATCTCATATCCCAGAAGATCACCTGTTGCCCAAACAATATTCAACAAGATATATATACTGCTTTGTTATTGGTTTTGTTTTTTGTTGTTGTTGTTGTCTTTTTAACTTCAACCTTTTCCCTATAGATTTTTCTTTTCTTTTTTTTTTTCATTCTTTTCTTTCTCCATTTTTCTAGTTTAAATACAATTTCCCATTGTTGCCTTTTTCAATAATTAGAACTTCATTTCTGCTAGTGTTTCTACTGCTATTATTTGGTTTTCCCCCCAATTATATCCTGTAAAGTTTTCTGTTTGCTTGTTTTGGTTTGATTTATGCCATTTTTGTCCTTCCTCTCTACTTGGTGGAGGTGTGGTACTGTGTCCAAACAGGCTAGCAAGGAGTTGCTGACCTCAAGGGAACCACCCAACCTAGCACCCCCAGAGGCTGGGGGGTTTTAAGGTTGGGTCAAAGTACCCTGCTGTACACCCATATTGCTCTGTATCCCTCTTTCTGTGCCTCTCTTCTTTTTGTCAATATTCTCTTGTACCCACCCCCTCTACTTTCTTTTGTTTCTTTTCCTTTCCTTTCTTTCTTTCTTTCATTTTTCCCTTCCTGCCCTTCAACCTCCTCATCCTTCTGGTCCTGTACCAAAGGGACTCATTGAAACCCTAGCCAAGAGGCAAAGCAACTTAAAAAGCAAAAGGAAGTGAAAGGAAAATTAGGGCAAGGAAACAGATAAAAGAAATCACTCATGAGGAAGAATCAGCAGAACAATCCTGGCCACATGAAAAACCAGTCCAGAGCAACCCCCCCAAGGGACCATGAGATAGCTACTGCAGAGGATTCCACCTATAAAGAAATGTTAGAAATGAAAGAAAGGGAATTTAGAATACACATGATGAAAACAATGAAGGAAATGATGGAAACAATGAAGGAAACTGCTGATAAAGTGGAATATAACCAAAAGGAAATCCAGAAACAGAATCAAATAAGATATTAACAATATGAAGACTATAGAAAGGATATAGCACAGCTGAAGGAACTGAAGCAGTCAATTAGGGAACTTAAAGATGCAATAGAAAGCATCAACAACAGATTAGACCATGCAGAGGAAAGAATCTCAGAGGTAGAGGACAAAGCTCTTGAGATAAGTAAAGAGGCAGAAGAGAAGAGAGAGAAAGCAGAATGTTCACTGACAGAATTATGGGACTTTATGAAGCATTCAAACATATCAGTTATAGGAATCCCAGAAGGGGAAGAAGAATGCCCCAGGGGAATGGAAGTCATACTAGAGAATATTAATAAATTTCCCAAATATCCCCAAAGATTCTTTTTTGTTTGTTTGTTTTTGTTTCTTGCTTTTTTTTATTATTAAATTATAGCTGTGTACATTAATGTGATCATGGGGCACCATACCCTGGTTTTATAGACTGTTTGACACATTTTCATCACACTGGTTAACATAGCCTTCCTGGCATTTTCTTAGTTATTGTGTTAAGACATTTATATTCTACATTTACTAAGTTTCACATGTACCCTTGTAAGATGCACTGCAGTTGTAATCTCACCAATCACTCTCCCTCTGCCCATCCTCCCCCTTCCCTTCCCTCCTTCTCCCCCTTCCCCCTATTCTTAGGTTATAACTGGGTTATATGCTTTCATGTGAAAGCCATAAATTAGTTTCATAGTAGGGCTGAGTACATTGGATACTTTTTCTTCTATTCTTGAGATACTTTACCTAAGAAGAATATGTTCCAGCTCCATCCATATAAACATGAAAGAGGTAAAGTCTCCATCTTTCTTTAAGGCTGCATAATATTCCATGGTGTACGTATACACAATTTATTAATCCATTCGTGGATTGATGAGCACTTGGGCTTTTCACATGACTTAGCAATTATGAATAGGGCTGCAATAAACATTCTGGTACAAATATCTTTGTTATAATGTGATTTTTGGTCTTCTGGGTGTATACCTAGTAGAGAAATTATAGGATTGAAAATCCTATAATTTTTAGATCTCTAAGTGTTCTCCAAACATCTTTCCAAAAGGAATGTATTAATTTGTATTCCCACCAGCTGTAGAAATGTTCCCTTTTCTCCACATCCACACCAACATCTTGGGTCTTGGGATTTTGAGATATGGGCTAATCTTACTGGAGTTAGATGATATCTCAAAGTAGTTTTGATTTGCATTTCTCTGATGATTAAAGATGATGAGCATTTTTTTCATATGTCTGTAGGCCAAGAGCCTGTCTTCTTCAGAGAAGTTTCTCTTCAAGTCCCTTGCCCAGCCTGCAATGGGATCACTTGTTCTTTTCTTGCTTATACATTTGAGTTGTCTGTGGATTCTGGTTATTAAACCTTTGTCAGAGACATAACCTGCAGATATCTTCTCCCATTCTGAGGGCTGTCTGCTTGCTTTACTTACTGTGTTCTTGGCTGTGCAGAAGCTTTTTAGTTTGATCAGGTCCCAGTAGTGTATTTATGAAGCTGCTTCAATTGCCTGGGGGGTCCTCCTCATAAAATACTCACCCAGACTGATTTCTTCAAGGGTTTTCCCTGCACTCTCTTCTAGTATTTTTATAGTTTCATGTCTTAAGTTTAAATCTTTAATCCAGTGAAAGTCTATCTTAGTTAATGGTGAAAGGTGTGGGTCCAGTTTTAGTCTTCTAAAGGTTGCCAGCCAGTTCACCCAGCACCATTTGTTAAATAGGGAATCTTTTCCCCACTGAATGTTTT
>CAUYPK010132452.1:0-18846 GCA_963574355.1 Loris lydekkerianus
CCAATACATTTTAAA
Source organism: Loris lydekkerianus (assembly GCA_963574355.1). Lineage (NCBI taxonomy): Eukaryota > Metazoa > Chordata > Mammalia > Primates > Lorisidae > Loris > Loris lydekkerianus. Next base: position 16 of record CAUYPK010132452.1, read on the forward strand.
CCATCAAAAACCACATGGGAGCTGACACCCAGTTCTTCCGCCATCCCACACAAAACATTTGTGATGGGTCAGTCTCCACCAGGGTCCTCAAATCCTCATCCTGGATTATTCTAGATCGACCACTTCGGGGCTCATCTTTGAGGCTAAAATTTCCAGAACAAAATTTTGCAAACCAACGTCAAACAGTGCGTTCATTAACACTATCATTGCCAAATGCCTGGTTAATTTTTTGGGCTGTTTCAGCAGCGCTTTGGTTCAATTTGAATTTGTAGAGAAAAATTGGCCGAAAATCGCTTAATGACATCATAGAGTAATAGGCTGAAAAGAATAAAAAAAATTAAACGTAGAAAAAAATGAACAGCATCAATGTATAGAGTACAAAATTCTCCATCGATCAGTATATACCACGACACAGTAGAATATATATTTATTGAGATATGGAGCTACAAAAACACATGACATTAAAACGGACAAAACTTTTGAAACAACCTAATACAAATCAAATCGAAACCTTACAAATGCAAACTATGGGCTCTGTTTTTACCTCCACACCAATCTGAAATTTAAAAACAAACAAAACTTTTCGAACAATGGACTAAAATTGTTTTAGCCATGGGCAAGTGGCTATAGTCTATCCCTTGAGCTATCAGCTCGAATTTTTCTGAGAAAGGAACATTATTGCTTGTAAGTATTGTTTAAATGGCAGATGCCATTTAGAGATGCTAACATCCACATAGCCACAACATGGAGGGAGCCAGACCCCAGAGTATGAGGATGGGAAGAGATTGAGAGAGAGACTGACTCCTGACTATATATTTTTAAGGACTTTGATTTAGTTATGCCCAAATTCAACCACATCCCTAGACTTTTCGGTTACATAGCTGATATATTTTCATTTTTGACTAAGCCAGTCTTAACTGGGTTTCTGAATGACTCAAGAAATCTTAACTACTCTAGAAGTCAGTTATGCAAATGAGTAGGTCTTACATGGGACAGACCTTAAATTGGAGTCATACAAGACAAGACGCATCCCAGGGCACTGATACATCTGGCTGAGCAGGGAAAGTTCCTGACAGGTAAAACACCCAGCCAAACTGTCACTTTATTTAATGCATTTTATTTTTTTAAGTAGCTTTAGGTTCACAGCAAAATTGAGCAAAAAGTAAAGAGATTCCTCATATACTCCCTGCCTACAACTGCAAAACCTCCTCCACTATCAACATTCCTCCCCGGAGTGGCACATTTGATATACTGATAACCACATTGACACCTGATTATCACCCAAAGTCTATGTTCACATTAGGGTTTGCGCTTGGCCCTGTACATCCCATGGGTCTGGACCAATACACACTGACACATATGCACCATTACAGTATCTATGAAATAGATTCACTGCCATAAATATCCTCTGTACTCTGCATATTATTCCCTCCCTTGCTTCTCACTCCTGGCAACCTTTGACCTCTTTACCATCTCCATAGTCCAGAATGTCATATAATACGAAGCCTTTCCCAACTGGCTTCTTTCAGTTGGTAATATACATTTAAGCTTTTTTTTTTTTTTTTTTTTTTTAGTGCAGAACAATACACCATTGTCTAGATGTACCACGCTTTACTTACCCACTTCTCTACCAAAGAAAGTCTTGGTCACTCCCACGTTTTTGAAATTATGAGTAAGGCTGCTGTAAAAAGGTATGCACAATTTTTTGCATAGACATAAACTTGCAACTGCTTTGGGTAAATACGAAGCATATGACTGCTGAATCACATGGTAAGGGCATGTTTAGTTTTTTAAAAAAACTATCACACTATCTCTCTCAGACTGTGTGGGATATGATAACAAAATACTGTAAACTGGGTATCTTGTGAACAACAAAAACTTATTGCTCACCATTTTGAATGCTGGGAAGTCCAGGAGAAAAGCTGTTGTAGATTTAGTTTCTGGTGAGGGCCAACTCTCTGGTTGACAGATGACACCTTTTAGCTGTGTCCAAACATGGCAGAAAGGACTAGTTCTTCAGTCCCATTCATGAGGGTTCTTTCCTCATGACCTAATAACTCCTCAAGTTTCTACCTTCTGATGCCATCATTCTGGGAGTTAGGGTTTCAACATACAAATTTGGGGGAGAGAAAAGCATTTGGTCCATTACACTGTCTTCCAAAGTGCCTGTACCATCTTGCATTCCCACCAGCAAGAAACAAAATGTCCCATTGGTCCACTCCCTTGCCAATATTTGGTCATCACTGTTTTAGATTTAAGCCATTCTAATGGGTGTGGAGCAGCAGGCCCCACTGTAATTTACAATTCCCTAATGACACATGATGCTGAATATATTTTCATAAGCATGTTTGACATACACATATCTTTTTTGGTGAGTTGTCTATTCAGGCCTTTTACCTACTTGACCAAGTCACTTCTTTTCTTATGTTTGAATTTTGAGAGCTCTTTGTGAATTTTGGATAATAGTCCTTTATTGGGTATGTCTTTTGCAAATATTTTCTCCTTGCTTGTTTTTCAACAGAATCAGATCAAACCCTTGTACCAAGGTTTGATATTGTAAGATTTGGTGGGAAAACATCAGGATATTAGGGTTTGTGGGTTACTTCCTGCAAACTTCAGTAAAGTCTTATAAGTGATAAGCATCTATCAAGTGTGGCCTGCCTGAAAGGAGGGGGTAAGGGGAGAGAAAATATAGCTTTTCTAAGAAAGATACATTTGCTTGTGTCCACAAACCCAATATGGTTGGATGGCAAATGGGCTTGAGCTTTGCACAGTTAAAAACCTGAATTCTCTTCACTGAGCTAAAGTTAAAGTAAGTAAATAGGGTAAAAAAAGCATTCTACATATAAGATTGAAGTCAGAAGACATTTGATTCTTCAGTCCCCAACACATAATTCAGGGCTGTTTTGTTGACAAAGTTGTTGACTACTTCTATTTTAGAAGCCGTGCCCTGTGGGTGGGGTAAGGGGAGAACTGTGATTTTACAACCCAGGCCACAGTTTTGTGCCTGTGGAGAGGCTCCCTGCCAAGCTACATGCTGGGAACTTACAGGACAGAAGGCCCACTAGGACTCATGGGTGACACAGTCACTCAGGTTTAGCTCTTCATTAGTAAGAACCATAACTAGTCAAGATCTGTGGGGTTGAAAAAGGCTAATAAATGGGGATGTGTTGCCAGAGAAACCCCCAAGCCTGTCTCATCCATAAAACCAAAGCCTATAAAAATATGATCCGTTATGCAATCCTTAGGCTGAAGAACCTACACTGGTTGGCAGTAGACTAATTTAGTAGTGCTCAACTGAGATGGTGGTACATGCCACAGCAAGTGGACTCTCACTAATGCCCATCTTAGCCAAGGCTGTGACAGTGGTCAGAGGACAGGACTGGGGAAAGCCAAACTCACTCTGCTGTCTTAGCAGGAAGAATCTGCCGCCCTCAACTAGCAGTGGTCGTTGATGCTATAAACCAGTGACTTTTGTATTTGTTTCCCCATTTTCCCATCTCCAAAATGGATTTTTATTGTGGTTATGCCATCTTATACTGAAGATATAGAGGCTGGGTAAATACATGTATAATTCAGCCCAGAATGCCATAACTTGTAAACTGAGGAGATCTTAGAGCTTGCCTATAGTAATTTGAGCAATGTTAGGTTGTCTCCTTTTCTAGAAGAGGAGCTCTATGACTGTTGATGGATGAATTTTATTAGTGGGGAAAGCTATATATATATATATATATATATATATATATATATATGGAGAGAGAGAAAGAGAGAGAGAGAGTGTCTCAGTATGTTGCCCTTGGTAGAGTGCTGTGGTATCACAGCTCACAGCAACTTCCAACTCTTGGGCTTAAGCAATTCCCTTGCCTCAGCCTCCCAAGTGGCTAGGACTATAGGCCCCTGCCACAACACCCGGCTATTTTTTTGTTGTAGTTGTCATTGTTGTTTAGCAGGCCCCGGCCGAGCTAGAACCCTCCAGCCTCAGTGCATGTGGCTAGTGCCGTAACCACTGTACTACAGGCACCAAGCCATAGTGGGGAAAGTTTTAATGATTGTTTATACTAATATAAGGGAAAGGATATTTGTGTACTGCCCAGTATCTGTTCTTCTTTTTGGTATTTTGGTATTTTGGTATTTTGTATTTTGGTATTCTTGTATTTTGATTTGTTTGGGGGAGCCATCCTGCCCCCTATTTGATCCACGAAATTGTAACAGACTGTTTCTATCTTCATGTCTAGGCAGAGGCAAGTGGATAGCATTATTGGCTTATGAATGGCAGGTAAGCCAAGATGGTCAATGAGAAAGCGTTAGCTCTGGAAGATTTGTTAGGATCAGAAAAGATCAGTTCCTTTCCCCTTCCTTCCTAACATGGTAGACTCTAATTCTGCACCACCTGATGGCAATCTTACTCCCATGGGAAAGAATGTGCTGAGAAGCCAGCACAGAAGAATGTGGAGTTGAGACACAGAGACGTTCCTGGCTTCCTCTCTGAATATCTGTTATACCTAAAGGCCCTCCTGGACTTCTGTGTTGTGCAAACCAATATTTTCTCTTCTGCCTAAGTGATTTTGTGCTAGGTATCTGTTGCGTCTGATTGAGTCACATTAGACTGACTCTGTGTTTAAGGGTTAGTAGCTATTTTCTAGTTAACAGACTATTAGACACCTTACTTTTAAGTATATATTCTCTTTTCCTTATAGTTTTGTCATGTTCTTTATTCATTTCCAACTCATTTCACTAAACTCCTAATTCTCTGGGAGAGAGTGAAGACAGGGTTGTTACTGCCCTTGTACGCAGCTTTGTTTGGCCAGGTGTTAGCAGCAGGTACATCGATGGGTCCACACCTGTGCCCTACCAGTTACTAAGCAAGCATTGTCCGTACCTGCCCTGGCCCCAAACCTCCATGCCAGGCAGAGCTGAGACAAGCCAGGCCGGTGTTCTGGGCTTAGGCCCAGCTCCACTTGGGTGGGAGATGAGGATATTGACCTTCACAGGGTCTCACCTCCTGACATTCTCCTGACATCCAGTCAACTGAGGGACATGGGTCTAACTTGCTCTTTGAGTATATTTATTTGCTCATGGACAGTCATCTGGCTTCCACATGGCTTCAAGTGCAGTTAAAAATCTAAACTTTAATTAAATAAAGGAAAAATGTGGAATTTTACCCAACATTTGAAACCAGAGTAAAGTCATGAAGAAGGGCTCTGCATGCGGCTCAGGAGGGCTTGAGCAAGTTGTCAGTCCTCATTTTCTGTTATCTATAAAATAAGAGATTGTAACTCTCCCAGTTCTGAATTCCTATTATTCCATTTGGAATAATAAACAAAAGTGAAAGCTAGGTAAAACGCAACTTAAGGATACTTTAAATGTGGCTAATTCTGGGAAATCAGGCACACCCTCAAACTTTGGCAAGGAATTTGGAGTGAATAAATATTGACATGAACACAAAAACACATGCAAGGAAGAAAAGCATTTTCTCACGCTAGCCTACTGGCTAAAACAAAAGAAACAAACAAAAACACCCCACAAAGCACTTCATAAAAGCATCTTGTTTTATTTAAACACCAGAAGTTGTGTGTGAACTCAGCATGGTATGTGTTACATGTACTTTTCTTTCCTTCAGAGATACAGACTTTTGGAACACTGATTAATCTTTTTTGGACTGCACTGAAAATGTTGAGAGTAGATCTTGGCAGCTAATCCAGGCACACCCAGGCTATGTCTTTCTACATTCGCTTAATACATGCTAGAAGTTCTTAACGAGTGTTGTCAGTGCATGTCTGTTTTGTTTTGTTTTGAGACAGAGTCTCATTATGTTGCCCTCGGAAGAGTGCCGTGGCATCATAGCTCTTAACAACCTCAAACTCTTGGGCTTAAGCGAATCTTTTGCTTCAGCCTCCCAAGTAGCTGGGATTACAGGTGCCCAGCACAACGCCTGGCTATTCTTTGGATGTAGCTGTCATTGTTGTTCAGCATGCCTGGGCCCTGTGAACCCCCTAGCCTCGGTATACGTGGCCAGTGCCCTACCCACTGAGCTATGGGTGCCGCCCACATGTCTGCTTTTTTTTCCTCATCCTGATTCTATCTTCAGAAACAAACAAACAAACAACAACAAAAAAAAAAAGTAAAGAAAGTAGAAGTAAGGCAAGGAGAGAAAGGCAGAAGATCAGACCAAAAAAGATTTAGGTCTGAGCATAAGAAAAATATCTCTTTAATGTGTTTGCTGGAAAGTAATAAAAACATTGCAAAAAATGTAATAGAATCATTTTCTTGAAAAAAAAAAACAAAAAACATAAAAATTTACTCTTCTTTTTTACATATAAAACATATACAGGCTCAACCCCTGTAGCTCAAGAGGCTAAGGTGCCAGCCACATACACTGGAGCTAGTGGATTAGAATCCAGCACAGGCCCGCCAAACAACAATGACAACTACAACCAAAAAATAGTCGGGCATTGTGGTGGGCGCCCGTAATCCCAGCTACTTGGGAAACTGAGGCAAGAGAATCGCGTAAGCCCAAGAGTTGGAAGGTGCTGTGAGCTGTGATGCCATGGCACTCTACCAAGGGCAACAGCTTGAGATTCTGTCTCTAAATAAACCATATACATTTAAAAGTATGCATTTATTTTCACCAATGTACTTTTTCTCTGAAATGATGGTTTTTCAGAGAGACCCCTGGGTGAGGAAGATCAGCTTTTCTACAGAGCCAAATCCTTTTCACTGTGAGTCCTACCCCCTAAGCAAGATGAGCTGTCTTGATTTGGCGGGGCAGGTAAAACCTCTGTCTTTCCTGGTTTGGACAGAGGTCCAGAAGCCAGAGATAGTTGTTCCTGTGCATTTCCTGCTCAGGGACACCAGTTGTCTTGAGAGTCCTGCAGCAGTGTGAAGCTACCCGCACACCCCTGGTTTGTTCTGAGAAGAACAAACACCAAGGGAGAATTTATACTTTCTCCTTAAATTTCTGGAGGCTCTAGAACTCTACCTAGGAAAACCTACTCTAAGTGACTTAGGTGATCAAGGCCCATGTGTAATTGGACTTTGTACCTTTTCCTACAAATCTTAGGAACTCCAACAGAGGCAGGCTTTCCTGTGCAAACTCACCCAAATTCCCCAATTCCTCTCCTCTGCCCTCTTCTTTACATTTTCTCCCTCCCCAGGATGATTCAGATAAGACAGAAATCCATTTTGAGTTCTCCAGAGGAAAAGAATTATTACTTTAACAACAAGCTACCAAGATACATACCAAGACACTCTCTCTCTCTCTCTCTCTCTCTCTCACACACACACACACACACACACACACACACACACAGAGTTCACACCATCTGGGCGTCTATATTCTCAGCCACGGGAGCGACTTTTCTGCCTTCTTGTTCTCTGAGGTGAGAGTCCCACCTCCCCTGCCCCCTCACTCCTGTGGAGAGACTGTGTGAGCAGTTCAGGCGCAGGCATCTGAGTACAGCTGAGCAGGGTGAGTCATGTAGAAACTGCTCCCTTGCCAGCAGGAACTTTATCTGGAATTTCCCAGTAACAGTATTTTAGACAGAATTCAAGTTGAGTCCAGGAGGAGATAGAGGTGCGTGCTCATGCTTGACAAGGAAATGGAACAAAAGTTTCATTACTCTAAAAAACGAAACCCCGAAATGTCTGCCTTAAGGGAAAGAAAATCTTAAACTGATTAGCTTACCAACAGAAAAGGGAAAACAAAAGCAAAAAAGTCTGAAGTTAGATTTTACTGAGCTCAGAGTGTGTATTTAGGGGTTTGAAGAAGCTTGTTCTTATTTCCAGTTGCTCTCCTTCATCAGCTATGCAGGACCAAGGGATTTCTTTTTTCTTGCCCTGTAATTGTTGAGTCCAAAATTTAAACCTGCCACTTTGTGTGTTATTACCAGCTGTATTGGGGGGGTGGGGGTGGGGTCGTGTGTTTTGATGAGGGAATTGGGGTGAGGGCCAATGTTCCGACTGGGACAGGCAGAGAGGAGCCCAGGCGGAGAGGAGCCCAGGCACTGCAGGCAGGTGCAGCAAGCTTTACCCAACTCTGGAGGGGCCAGCATGGAAACCGCCTCCCCCGTCCAGCTCCTGGCGCAGAGCTACCCAGGAAGCCAGCAAGCATGGTACATGTGCTCCCAGAGGAACAAGGGTGGCTAAGTGCCCAGCAGCAGTGACATAGGCATAACATCACTGTGTACAGTCACGGCCACCTGGGACCGTGGGTGAGAAAGCCCAAATACTCTCTCTGGCTTCACAGGGGGCAGAGCTGGGGTGAATATGATTAATTTCAGGGCTTATCAGAATAAATCACAGATTTGAAAAACCTAGAGTTCTATGATAATAAGGGCACAGAGACTTTCTAAGTGCTGGCTGTGTTGCTACTGAGATCTTGGCTACTGAGAAGTAAAACTGAGCAAAAGGAAACAGCCAGAAAACAGCTGGGAGGCTGCTAATGTCACAGGGTCTGTGTCCGCTGCTAACCGCCCCACAGCTTCCCCTGAGCAGCAGCTATGTGGTATAGAGAACTGAAAAGGCGTCTTGGTGGTTTTCTTCCTAACACAGACCTCCTAAGCCAGGACCTTCCTCATCCTCCAAGATAGGAGAATGTGACCTCAGATCTCCTCCCAGGTCATGGGCACTGCTCAGAAGGGGGACACAAAGCTGCCCAGCTGGAAAGCGTCACAGTATGAGGGCCATGTATTTGGTGAAGTTATTTAGATGTTATGTTAACTTTGTTAATTTATTTCTTTTCTAACTTCCTCTGCTCCCTTTTCCTGGCAAAAGACAGAGGGTGTAGGTAGAGACAGGAGCACTCACCCCCATTTAAAGGAGCCAGTTCAGAGCTGGGCGGGGGTGGGGGTCGGTTTCCTCACAAAAGCACTTTCTGAGTCAGGTCCCTGCTTGCCCACCTCCTCCTAGGGTGGCAGCAAACTCCAAATGAAATGTTATGAGAAGGTGCTTTGCCACTTGTGTGTCCCCTGTGCAGACATGAAGCACTACCATTAGCACTTGCCAAATATTCAAAGAATTGAGGATTAGAGAGTAAAAAGTAGCGCCGTGGGTTTCCAGCTGCCCACACTTGTGAGGTCCTGGAAGGCATTCTGACTTACAGAGAATAGACCCCGGGGTCAGACAGACACAAATTTTAAGCTGTCACTGTGAGCTTTACTGGTTGGCACTATGCTTCTATTTTGCTATAAAAGTGAGGAACCTCTTTGCAAAATGCCTGACACAAAGTGTGGATACATCTTTAAAGTTCTTCTTAGAAAACAGTTATAAGCGGCGGGGCACAGTGGCTCATTCCTGTCATCCTAACACTCTGAGAGGCCTAGCAGGGTGGATTGCCTGAGCTCAGGAGTTTGAAACCAGCCTGAGATAGAGCAAGACCCTGTCTCTAAAAATAGCCAGGCGTTGTGGTGGGTGCCTGTAGTCCCAGCTACTCAGGAAGCTGAGAGGCAAGAGAATTGGTCAAAACTAAAAGTTATAAGGTGCACTCACTATCCAAGAATAAATGATACCAGGAAAGGGCCAAAGGTAATCATCTTCTCATGACAGGAAGCACATTTTGATAAATATATTTGATAAAATATGTATGATTATTTCCAGCTATGCACTAATTCTTAGTGCAAAAAATGTCGAGTTAACTTGGCTTGGAGAAGACACGTTTTCTTAGAAAAATTACAGGATGGCACAGTGTAACATCATTTAGTTTATGTCACCCTCATGCAATACCATCAAAAGTAGATGTTTTCTGAACAAGCGTTTTATCAGGATTTTAAAAAAATGTTGTTTTTTTAAAAACCCAGGTCAGACATCCTCCTACCTCAACCTCTTGAGTTACTGGGACTAGAGGTGTGCACCATGGATGACTAATTTTTTATTTTTTGTAGAGATGGGGATCTTACTATGTTTCCCTGGCTGGTTTTGAACTGCTAGCCTCAAGTGATCGTCCCATACCCGGCCTCCCAAAGTGCTGGAATTATAGGCGTGAGCCACCATGACCAGCCTAAATGATTTGATATTTAAGTCAGTATTTTTTGGAGGTATTTGTTATGTATTCTTCTTTAATGTTAATTTATCTGAGTCCTTGCCTATGTATTTATCTTCAGTTTTTACCTAGCCTCTTGACAAATGACTATACTTAACATTGGAGCAGTTTTTCTATATTTTTTGCCTGAACTTTATGAAATTCTGCATCTTTTGCAAAAATTACAACTCTGCTGTCTAGACTTGTGTTGTCAGATGTTTATAATATCCTACAATCAGCAAGAGAAAGACAGACTGAAAAAAATTCTGTCTTGTGATGAATTAGTCACTCAGGCTGAGCAGGGAATGTTGCTTAAGAGGGGAGTGATTTCATAAGTGTTCAGTTCATCAGGGAATATTTTCATGTAATGGCAATTTTTTTCTTCCTGTATGTTCTGAAGGAATTTGACTAATGAAAACTCAGATAAGGAGAAGTCCTTGATAATGCCTCTTTCCTTAACTGTCTGCATTTGTTGGGTCAGTTGTAGTGGACTTAGCAGGAACCACATTCACCTGAACATTAAAGAACTGCATTTGGTAGTCAGTTCCCAGTCTGAGTTAAGAATGCCAACTTTGTCTAATCAAGTCAGTTTCACTGACATGGTGTCCTAGTGCTATTCTGTTTCTTAATATGACTGGAACATACGAAAAATATACATAATTTAAATTTCAATAGTTTCATGTCAAACAAAATTCCTTCTCCTCTCCCCCTCCTTTTTCCTTTTTTCCTTTCAGAGTGCCTGGAATCACAGCTCACAGCAACCTCAAACTCCGGGGCTCAGTAGATCCTCGGGACTCAGCCTCCTGAGTAGCTGGGAATACAGATGCCCTCACTACACGGCTATTTTCCTGTTTTTAGTAGAGATGGTCTGGCTCTGGCTCTGGCTGGTCTCCAATTCCAAGCTCAGGGATCCTCCTGCCTTGGCCTCCCCAAGTGCTGGGATCACAGGTGTGAGCCACCGCGCCTAGCTAGAAGCTAGTCTCTATTCATTTCTCTGAGGAATTCGCCCATTACTGTGTGACATTTTTATAGCTCTAAAGTATTTCATAAATATTTACATACATTCTTCAACCCACGCTGTTATGAAGTGGGTGACCCGCGCGACACGGGGTTCTCGCAATGAAAGTTCAGCAGCAGCAGCGGCAGCACTGGGGGCCTCCTCGCAGTCCTGCCTCAGACATGCAGAATTAGAAACTTGGGGGGTAGGGTCGCTCTGAGCTTTTAACAAGCCTTCCAGGATATCTGAAAACCGCAGCTCGGACGTGATACGTTTGCATTTTAACGTGAGGCGCCCCACCCCGCACCCCGGACCTGCCACCCCAAGGCAAAAGATTCTTTTCGCCCCTTCAGGCAAGTGGCGCTCAAACTTGGTGCCCCCAGTGCAAAAGAATGACCAAGAGCTTGTTCAAAACCCCAAGCCCGGAGCCCAGGCCGATTCGCGTCTGAGAACCCCGGCTTGCTGCTACCTCAACCAGGAGCGGCGAGAAACCACTCTTGGAACAGAAGGAAAAACGCCAACCCTGGAGGGAGGCCGTGAGCATGGGGAAGGCCGAGGGTTTCTGCTGTGCGTGCTGCGTCGTGAGTGCAGCAACTTTGGGTAAAGATGAGGCGAGCCGGCCGCTCTGAGGTCCGCCCTCCCCTGTCTCCCCATCTCAGAGACGGTGCTCCTCCACAGCTTCCACCGCGCGGGCAGGGCCAGGTCACCCCGGGCTGGTCGCGTCCAGCCGACCCCCTGGAGGGGGAGCCATCGGCAGACTCCTCCTCCCAAATGCCCGTGAGGCGCGGTCTGCCCCGCTGAGCCGCAGCGCCAGGAACCCGCCAGCTGGACCGGCCAGCGGGAATCTCCAGCAAGGTCTCCGGGTGACCCACGGCAGAGCGACATCGCACAAACGCCGCTTAAGAAATGGGCGCAGTGCAAAAGTGTTCCCTTTTCTCCACATCCACGCCAATATATTCACATGGTTTGAAAGTTCATTCTTTTGTATTACTACACACATATGAAGTATTCCATTGTATGAATATACCACAGTTTGTTTATACATTCACCTATTGAAGGACATCTTGGTTGCTTCCAATTTTCTTAAGTTTTCTGATCAGCTGGGTAAATACCTAGGAGTGTGATTGCTGAATTGTGTGATAAAACTATGGTTAACTTTATAAGAAACTACAAAACTTCTGGGCGCAGTTGTTAAACCCTGTAATCCCAGCACTTGGGAGGCTGAGGCAGGTAGATTGCATGAACACACAGGTTCTAGACCAGTGGTTCTCAACCTATGGGTCACAACCTACAGGAACTGTATTAAAGGGTTGTGGCATTAGGAAGGTTGAGAACCACTGTTCTAGATCATCCTGACCCAGAGCGAGACCTCAGCTCTAAAAATAGCCAGGCAATGTGGCAGTGCCTGTAGTCCCAGCTCTTGGGAGGCTGAGGCAAGAGAATCACTTAAGGGCAGCGCCTGTGGCTCATTGAGTAGGACACATCCCCATATACAGAGGGTGGCTGGTTCAAACCCAGCTCCAGCCAAACTGCAACAAAACAAACAAAAATAATAGCTGGGCATTGTGGCGGGTGCCTGTAGTCTCAGCTACTCAGGAGGCTGAGGCAAGAGAATCACCTACGCCAAGAGCTGGAGGTTGCTGTGAGCTGTGACGCCACAGCACCCTACCAAGGGTGACAAAGCAAATCTCCATCTCAAACAAACAAACAAACAAAAAACCCTGCAGAACTAGCCTCTAAAGTGCTATACCATTTTACATTCCTACCAGCAATGAACGGGTGTTTTCTTGCTTCACAATCATCTCAGCAATTGGTATTGCCAGTTTTCTGGATTTTAGCCATTCTGAAAGATGTGTAGTGGTTATTTATGGGGTTTTGTTGTTGTTGTTTCAGAATCAGCCTGTTACCCAGGCTGGAGTGCAATGGCACCATCATAGCTCACTGCAGCCTACAACTCCTGGGTTCAAGTGATCCTCCCACCTCAGCCTCCCAAGTAGCCGAGACTATAGGTATATACCACCATGCCTGGCTAATACTTTCTTTTTCCTTTCTTTTTTTTTTTTTTTTTTTGAGACAGAGTGTCACTTTGACACCCTTAGTAGAGTGCTATGGCATCATAGTTCACAGCAACCTCAAACTCTTGGGCTCAAGTGATTCTCTTGCCTCTGCCTCCAGAGTAGCTGGGACTACTGGCGCCTGCCACAACACCCAGCTATTTTTTTGTTTAGCAGGCCTGGACCGGGTTCGAACCCATCAGCCCCAGAGCATGTGGCCAGCACCCTAACCTCTGAGCTATGGGTGCCCAGCCCAATATATTAAATTTTTATTTTTACAAAAATGATGTCTTACTATGTTTCCCAGTCTGGTCACTAACTCCTAGCCTGATGCAATCCTCCCGGCTTGGCTTCCCAATGTTCTGGGATTACAGGCACAAGCCACTGCACCTTGCCTATAGCATTATAATTTTTCTTTAAGTTATTAATTTTTTTTTTTCCAGACAGAGTCTCACTCTTGGTAGAGTGCCATGGCATCACAGTTCACAGCAACCTTTAACTCTTGGGCTTAAGCAATTCTGTTGTCTCAGCCTCCCAAGTATCTGGGACTACAGGCCCCCACCACAATGCCCAGCTATTTTTCGTTGCAGTTGTCATTGTTGTTTAGCAGGCCTGGGCAGGGTTTGAACCCGCCTGCCTTGGTGTATGAGGCTGGCGTAACCACTGTGCTACGGGTGCCGATCCGTGTTATTAATTTTTAGTGTAAAAAGGCTTAATGGTTAGACAACATAGTCTACATAATATTGATCCATTAGAATGAACTTCAGTTTTTTTTGTGTGTGTGGCCTAACACATGGCTTACTTTTGTGATCATTTGAGTGTAAATGAAAAGAGTGGCTGAGCATGGTGGCTCATGCCTGTCACCCTAGCACTTTGGGAGGCTGAGGTGGAGGATCATTTCAGTCCAGGAGTTTGGAAGTGAGCTATGATGATGCCATGGTACTCTAGCCTGGGCAACAGAGTGAAACCCTGTCTCAAAAAAGGACGGGGCAGGAGCCGTGGCTCACACCTGTAATTCCAGCATTCTGGAAGGCCGAAGCTGGTAGATTGCTTGAGCTCGTAAGTTTGGAGACAGCCTGAGCAAGAGCAAGAATCCTCACTACTAAAAATAGAAAAATTAGCTGGCTGTGGGTGTGCATGCCTATAGTCCCCCCCATTAGGAAGGCTGAGACAAGAGGATTGCTTGAGCCCAAGAGTTTGAGGTTGCTATGAGCCATGATAACACCACCACACTCTACCACCACAAAATAGAAAAAAACAAAAACAGATAACATTTGTAAGTTACTTATAACTGTTCTTGGCACATAGTAAGCATGCCGTAACTGTCCTTATAAATAAATGTATCTAATCTTACTTCCTATTTTAAATCTTTAATGATTTTTATTTTTTACAACTAGCTGTTGCTTAAAATATTTTGTAACTCTATTGTTAGATTAATACTGCATATGTTTGTGACAGATAATATTTTATTTTTCTACTGTACTTTTTGTAAATATAACATGTTCTTCCTTGCATCTTATACATTTTGAGGGGTTTTGGCTTTATATCCTACTTGATCAGATATTAAGATTGTTATTCCAGTTTTCCTTAGGTTATATTTTTCTTTCTTTCTTTCTTTCTTTTTTTTTTTTTTTTTGAGACAGAGTCTCAAGCCGTCACCTTGGGTAGAGTACTGGCTATTTTTTGGTTGTAGTTGTCATTGTTATTTGGCAGGCCCAGGCTGGATTCAAACCTGCCAGCTCTGGTATATGTGGCTGGTGCCCTAGCCGCTTGAGCTACAGGCGCCGAGCCAAGGTTATATTTTTCTGATATTTCTTTCTTTCTTTTTTTTTTTTTTAAGAGACAGAGTCTCACTTTATCGCCCTTGGTAGAGTACTGTAGCATCACAGCTCACAGCAACCTCCAGCTTTTGGGCTTAGATGATTCTCTTGCTTCAGCCTCCTGAGTAGCTGGGACTACTGGCACCCGCCACAATGCCTGGCTATTTTTTTGTTGCAGTTTGGCCAGGGTCGAGTTCGAACCCGCCACCCTTGGTATGTAGGACCAACACCCTACCCACTGAACAGCAGGCACCATCATTTTTTTTTTTTTTGAGACACAATCTTACTCTGTTGTCTAGGCTAGAGTGCTGTGGCATCAGCCTAGCTCACCTCAAACTCCTGGGTTTAAGTGATCACCCTGCCTCAGCCTCCTGAGTAGCTGGGACTACAGGCACACTCCACCACACCCAGCTCATTTTTCTAATTTTAGTAGCGCCAGAGTCACTCTCAGTCTGGTCTCCAACTCCTGAGTTTAGGCGAGCCACCTGCCTTAGCCTCCCAGAGTGCTAGGATTAAGGCGTGAGTCACAGCACCAGCTGGCTTTTGTTCACTATTCAATTTGAGATTCTAATCTGTTTTTGTGAGTCTCTCTTTTAATGTTGAACCCATTTGTGATGATGTGTTTCCTATTATTTTATGATCTAATTCTCCCTTCTTGTTATATAATGTTTAACTCATTTGTAATCATGTATTTCCTATTATTTTATTATTTCATTCTCTATTCTTTCATTTATTGCATTTTATTTTTGTTTCTTTTCCTCCATTCCTGACTTCCATTGAATAGAAAAGGTTCTCTACTACTGTTTTAAAAGTTTTATATTTATATTATAGTGATTGTGCTGAGACTCACGTGAATATTTTTTTTTTTTTTTGCAGTTTTTGGCTGGGGCTGGGTTTGAACCCACCACCTCCAGCATATGGGGCCAGCGCCCTACTCCTTTGAGCCGCAGGCACTGCCCTCACGTGAACATTTATTTGTCCCTACTAATTTATTAAACTTATCAGTTTCATGTCTTTTCCCTAATTGACAAGTTCCTTACTACTTTTTAGTATCCCTTGGTCTCTTCTCTGTCCCATCATGTTGATGTTGTTTAACATTTAATTCTGAGTTACTATAATTCTGGTCCTAGCCTCTTTTTTTTTTTTTTTTTTTTGAGACCGAGACTTGCTCTTTTGCCTTACATAGAGTACTATAGCATCATAGCTCACAGCAACCTCAAACTCTTGGGTTCAAGTGATCCTCTTGCCTCAGTTTTTCTATTTTTAGTAGCGATAAGGTCTCACTCTTGCTCAGGCTGGTCTTGAACTTCTGAGAGCTCAAGCAATCTGTTGACCTCAGAGTGCTAGGATTACAGTAGTGAGCCACATGCCCAGTCCCTAGTGTCTTTTTTTTAAAGACAACAATAAATTTTATCAATGTGTAAAGTAAAATACTTTCCATTATTTCTTGCCGCAGCTCCTGGATTTATTTCTGTTAGTAATTGAATGCTTCTTCCAAAAGTGTTTTCATGTGGATCTTTATATGACAAAAAGTGGACAGGCTTAGCATTCCTCAGAATATTGTTCCTCAGAATATTATTCAAATGTAAGGACATTTGATTAATGATCAAATGTATCAAATATTTTTCAAATGTAAGGACATTTGAATAATAATTTGGCTGGATATAAAATTCTAGGTTAAATGTT
This sequence comes from Loris lydekkerianus, assembly GCA_963574355.1. Classification (NCBI taxonomy): domain Eukaryota; kingdom Metazoa; phylum Chordata; class Mammalia; order Primates; family Lorisidae; genus Loris; species Loris lydekkerianus. The sequence continues at coordinate 16,588 of CAUYPK010132452.1, forward strand.
ATTTTCTTCAACTAAATCTTGAAAATATTACTGGGTTTTTTTTTGGCATCTGGTATTACTAATGAGAAATCTTATGTCAGTTGATTCTTGTTCCATTATAACTGATCTACAATTTCTTAGAACATTTCTCCAAAGCTTTTCTGAATTTTTTTACCTGTGTTTTCTTAGATTTCCTTAAAATAAGTCTCTGTTTTTCTTTGTTCTTCCTTTATTCCCTTCTGTTAGAGACTCTATGAGTCCTTTTACTCTGAAATTATTCATTTTTCTTTAGTTCTAAGAAATTTCCCTGTATTATTTCTTCAAATATTTCCTTTTCTTATTTTTCTCCATTTTGGATATTCCTATTATCTGAATGTTGACACATCTATGCCTGTCCTTCATATCTGTGAACTGTTGTTTTCTGTCTTCATCCTTCCTTGCATTTTTCTAAGAGAATTCTTCAGTCTGATTTTCCAGCTCATTACTTTGTTCCTTAGCTGTGTCCATCTTATTATTAATCCTTTTTATCATGTACTTTATTTTAATTGTACTTTTCATACCTAAGAGATCCACAATCACCTATTGAAAACCCATGGGGCTGCTACCAGAAAAAGAGGGTCTAGCCACCTGTCACTGTCAGCCAATATGCAGAGATGGGGATAAGTTCTCCAATTTTTATTTGTCAGAAGGCTAAGACTCTGGGAGAATGGTGAAAGTAGCCTTTCCAAGACTGTTCGGTTCTTCCATTTCCAAAATCACAGTTTTATAAGTTGTGAAGTAAAAAGTAAAAAGTTGAAAGTAAAAATCACAGTAATCTTTATCTTAAATAACAATAATCAACATAACCCGTGACTGACCCATAATAAACAATACTCAGCATTACCCATTACCCAAAACAACATTCCAATTCAAAAGTTAATCTCCTTGGCTTGGCGCCTATAGCTCAGTGGCTAGGGCACCAGCCACATACACTGGAGCTGGCTGGTTCAGCTGGCGGGTTCAAATCCAGCCTGGGCCTGCCAAACAACAATGACAACTACAACCAAAAAATAGCCAGGCATTGTGGCGGGAGCCTATAGTTCCAGCTACTTGGGAGGCTGAGGCAAGAGAATACGTAAGCCCAAGAGTTGGAGGTTGCTGTGAGCTATGAAGCCAGGGTACTCTACCCAGGGTGACAGCTTGAGACTCTGTCTCAAAAAAAAAAAAAAAAAAAAAGTTAATCTCCTAAGTCAATTGCCCTAAACTACTCAAGCTATACACTTTTAGGTTAAAGCTGAATTTACAAAACAGCAACAGTGGTAGACATGAGGTGATAGTCACATAGGACCTAAACCGACCAGACCAGCTGCGTCGTCTCAGTTCTATTCTGAATGACTCCATCCTATTCTCACTACATGTCCTTTCAGGGCCACATGTTTTTTTAGAATTCAGAATATTTCAAATTGCATTTTTATTTTATTTTATTTATATTGCTGATAAGTTCCCTTGGGGGGGTTTTGTCTACTTGAAAGATGCCTTCTCTTGCAGTCCCTTCTCTCTCACTTGTTTATTAAAACCTATTCCAAATTCTCTATCTGTTGTAATACTTCTACCTTAGAAGTCTATGTTGCCCACTTTGTTGTCTTTCACCTAGACTCCCTTAGGTTTCGGGTTATTTTGGCTCATATTCCCCCACAAGAGGGGTGGCATCAGCTCTTCTGTCCAGTAAGAGGTGTTGGGCTGTCACCCCAGTATCTAGCACCTAGTGAGCTCTAGTTAAGTGGAAGTTAAGAGCCCTAGGGCAGAGAGCAATACACCACCGTGATTAATCACTCCAATTTGCTGCCACCCACCATGACATTTAAATCCTTTAAGCCCTTATAAAGAAGCAGGTGGGAAGGAAGTACTTTACTAGCCCTGGGGGTTTTGGAAAGGAGAAATGGAGCAACTGCCAATTTGATTCAGTCCCTTCTGTTCTCATCAAATCCTCTCCTAGCATAGCTTTTGCACTACCCTGATACTAGAGGTAGTAGTAACTATTCGTTTTTGTAAAAATGGACTCATTTGCACTTGGCTTTTTTTCTTTTATCTTTTTTTTATTATTATTTTTTATTATAGATAAAAACATGCACCATAGATGTGGCCTGACCCATTCCCCTCCCTCTACCAAAACCTCCCCCCTCCCTTCCCCTTCCTTGGCCCTTTCCCCATAGTCTTGTGGTATAGTTGGGTTATAGCCTTCATGTGAAAGCTATAGTTTAGCTTCATAGTAGGGCTGAGTACATTGGATACTTTTTCTTC
>CAUYPK010132454.1:0-14014 GCA_963574355.1 Loris lydekkerianus
ATCTTTCGGCAAATAACTCTCCAGGAAACTCAGCTATTTCCTTATTACATTTCCCTGCTCTCCTTGGCCAATGACTGTGCCTACATATATTTTCTGAAAAGCATCTTAGGTTGCTGTTTCCTTTGTTTTCTTGCCCCCATATCTCTCTCATTTTCACACACATGCACACACACACCACACACATATACACCCTCTAATACTCACTCTATATTTTCAAATCTGTCAGACTTTTTTACTCTTTTCCTTGAGTTAGAATTTACTGGGTTTCTCATCCTTGGCTGACATTTTCTTCTAAGACATCCTAAACCTATTGGGAAACCATATCTTTAATTTTTTTTTTTTTTTTTTTTTTGTCACCAAGCTGTTTTAATTTACATTTTTGCTCAAAATTCTTCCTAATTTGATCTCTTTACCAGATGGAGTTGAAAAATATTACTTCTTCCAAGGCTGCACACTTCTAGATTTCTGAACTCTATTTCTAAACTCTTTTCAATTCTACTTATACACATATGGGCCAATTTTTTTTTTTTTTTTTCTGAAACCATCTCCCTCTCTTTGAAAGGGAGAGAGAGAGAGAGAGAGAGTGCAGGCAATAGCAACCAATACCCATTACTATAAATATTCTGTTTTTCAGTCTCTTCCCTGGGAGGACAAAGTTCAGTAAATAACTGATTAAACTTCCATGTAAGAGCAAATAACAATTTGGCCAAGTGACCTTCCATACCATATATGCTTTTCCATCCTTCTACCTGCTCATCTCAGTTTTCTTGTCAACAGCCATCAGATTTTCTTGGTACCACTGCCTGTATCAGTCAGGTTAGACAACCACAACAGCAATCCCCAAATCCTAGTGATTTATGTGAATAAAGATTTGTTTTTTTCTTGTATCACGTGTCTATGTCATGTTCACTGGGGGTCTGTTCCGGTCTGTTCCACATCTTATCTGGTACTCAGGCTGATAGGAACTCCTCTGTTTGGCATATTACCATTGTCCTGGTAGGGCAGAGGAAATTTCACACTGGCTCTTGAAATTCTGTGCTGATAACACATTGTTTGACAAGAACAAATCACTCAGCCACACCTAACTTCAAAGTTAGTGGAGAAATACAATCCTCCTAAAGTCTCAGAAGGAGATAGAGTATTTGCTTAGAGCCCTAATGACTATAACAGTGCCTCTTATGTTCACAAATATTTGGTTTGCTCTTCTTGTCACATGTGAACTGTTTTCATTATCCTATGATAACTTGTTAGTCAGAATAGGTCGTTGTCTGGCATCATTCTATCACTGTCTGCATCAATATAGCTTTATTGTCAAGACTGATATTCATTTCTAGAAGATTAGATGCCTCCATATCAAAGGAAAATTTAGAAATACATTCCAAATATTATTGCCTTATAATGCATCTGAGGTAGAATTTTTAAATTTTTTATTCCTCTCATATAGCTTAAATATGTCTGAGTTTGTATAATTATCACTATTTCTACTATTTATCATATGTAAACTATAATCTATAACAGAGTTAAATATGTATAAAGGTATAAATTATATATTTAGATACACATAAATCTCATGAAATAAGATGGCTTTCGACATGTAGAAAGAGTTCATTAAAAAAAAATTGAAATGACTTTTAGCACGATCATAATAACAAAAAACCCCCATTAATTTCAGTGAGTGGTCATTATATGCAGATATCTCCATCAAAATATAGAAGCAATGAAGGCAAAGTGCAAATAAGTAAACTATTTCTTTTCTAATCCATGAGAGGCCTCTATAGTGACATCATTGATCAAACTTACATTTCTTGCACATCCAGCCACTAAGAATTTTTGGTTTTATGTATCATGTACAAAATGACTCTATTGCTGGGGGATGTATGATCACTCTCTGATAAAACCTTTCTGTTCATTAAGGGCTTTTGATAGAGCAAACAGCTGTGCTTTATAAACAATACCTTAAGGGCCTGGCCACCTTTAGCTATGGTTTTGTGAAAGGGGAGTGCTGATCAGATGCTTCCACACCTCTGTGCCTAGATGTTAAGACAGACCATTGCTCCTTACAGTGTGTTCTAATTATTAATCCTACTGTCATGCCTTGTCTGGTTATTACATCTTTATTTTTTTTTTTAAATTACAATTCCAGTTATTTTGCTAGAACAATAATCATTGTGAGTTTCAAAGACCAAATGATCCCACATTTTTATGTCGAGAACCGAAAAGCACTTTCAGAAAACCCTACTGCTAAGGCAATGATGTATCACTTTCACTTTCATTATATGTTTTTAATCAGAGCGTGACTCCACACCAGACAAAGCGATGCTTTATGCATGGTCTCACTTGTTTTTGCTAAAATCTTTTGACATGATTAATTTTACTTTAATGCTTTTGTCTTGTTGTAATGGTAAGGATGATGGGTATAAACCAGGCAAAAATACATGCTTTTCTATTATAATGCCACTGAACATTAAAAATATCTTAGATGAAAGGAAAAAAAAAATCACAGGAGACTGGTCGGACTAGAATTAAATTTCTTGCTACCTGAACACAGAGTACATGAGATTAAAAAAAAAAAAAATGATTCAGTCATTGTTTTTAGTTTTATTTTTGGTATTTTTTATAGCAATTTATTCATCTGTATGATTAGATCTGAAGAGGAGGAGAGAGATCGTAGCTCACAAATTTCTTGATCTCATTTGTTGCTTTGCAGCACTACTTCCTCCATCGTGTTAAGGGACCAAAATATTAACCAATTCTATGCAAGGTATATCTCCACCAGATCAAGGTGAAGCAAGCAATACTTTTCCATGGTGCTGTTTGGCACTGGATAGTTTTTCGCTGTACTGATATTCAGTCTAAAAGAATTGAATATCATAAATATTCCTTGTCCACATTACAGAGAAGCAGTGGCATAGATGACTGTAAGAAGAAAACAAAAGGCCATTCAACAAGTGAGACCCACCTCATGAGGAGCTGTTGAAGTATCAGTGCTAGTATATTTGCTTTTTCTTTCTTCTTTAATAAATTGCAGAGTTGCTTATCTGTATTATCAAGAGTGTGACCCCATCCATTTTTCTACACAACCTGTCTGCTTGCTTTCTTTGCCTCCTAAATAAATCCTTTTACAATATAAATATTATCTAGTGCAGCCCAACAGCACTTTACACAGTGATGGAAATGCTTTGTGTCTGCACAGTCTAACAGGTGGTCACTAGCCCCAGGTGGCTTTTGAACAAGCTAAATGTGTCTATTACGACTGGGAAACTGAATTTCTAATTTTATTTCATTGCAATAAATTTAAATTTAAATAATACCCTTTGAAAAGTGGTTTCTATATCAACAGCACAGCTGTAAGAAGTAGGAATCTATGTGACATGTTCCCATTCACACGGGGACACTGCCATCTTCACCCTTCCTGTTCCCCTATAGGCCAGAGAACAAATACATGACCCCTCAAACAATGAAACTCAAAGAACACCCAGTGAAGCATAGGTGAGCCTTGTTCTAGGTTACTGGGATTTCACCTTGTAGCTTCTCATTCTCCTTCCACAAAGCCCCACTTTTTCATCTAGGTTACCTGTTAGATTCATTTCCCACGGCTGCTGTAACAAAGCACCAGCAACTGGGTGGTTTAAAACAGTGACTGCGTACAGCCTTATAGTTCTGGAGGCCATGCTCCCTCCAAAGACCAGGAGACCATCCTTCCTTGCTCCCTCCTGGCTTCTGGTGGTTCCTGGAAGTCCTTGGCATTTCTTGCCAACAGTTCCATCACTCCAATCTCTGTCTCATCTTCACGTATGTCACCATTCTGTGTCTCTGTGTCTAAACTATCCTTTCTGTTCTCTTAAAAAGACAACTGTCATTGGTTTTAGCACTCACCCTAATCCAGTGTGACCTCTGGATTGTCTGTTTTATCTTGTACTAAAGACACAGAGGTACGGTTCCTCGGTCTGTGACATATCGGTAAATCTCAGATCTTTGTTTTTCATAAATATGTTTGAAGTTTTTTATTACCATAATCATTAACTTGAGCAAAAGTATCAATAGCTGCTCTTACGTGTACATAAAAATTTCATGGTATGAAATTACTTCTTCCACTTTAGAACTGTCATTTTTTAAAAAAAAGAATAAAGCATCTTTTTTTTTTTTTTGTCTTTATGCTTGTCAAAAACCCAATGCATTTTCCCGCAATAGCAATCAAAGATGTATGTGCAGATGAATTAAGGGGAAGTGTAATGGTTATTTGCTTTCAATTCTATCATTAAATTTGCAAAGATTTGATATGCTATGTTTGTGTTTGTCACCAATACAGATAAGTAGGTTTCTAGATGCAGTTCAGAAAACAAACCATGATGGTTTTCATGCGTATCTCTATCATCCAGTTCATTTCCTAAACTCAGCATTGGGGCTTTGTCTTCCATGCCTTTCTCCAGCTGGTTTCAGCCCTGACATGAAAAGTTTGAGTTAACATAGGTACAAGGTGAAACCAGGAAATTGGCACTACCAAGCACTTAGGGGATGGAATAACCTTTCGACCTTTGAGAAGTTTTTGTTTACTATACTCTGTTAAAAAGAAAAAAAAAAAAAAAGAAGTATAAAGTACATACCTTTTAAAGAAGCAGGTTTCTTTCCCTTACCATATGAAATTTAGTCATTTACAAATACAGTAGCTGGTGCCTGATTCTATCACAGGCTGCACAAAGCCAAGAATGAGAGTTCAATTCCCTCTCCAGCTCAGGCTCCGCTTCACGTAGAGGGAAATTCTTTTTCCAAGCCACAGGTTGTACCCCAACCAGCTCACTCCTTATAAGCATATGTGACTGTTGATAACAGAAGTCCATTGAAAGAGAGGATGGAACTGTGCAAATCCATTAACACCACTGGAAAATAACAGGACATTTATTCTGCTGAAAGTGGATTCGTAGCATCATCCTCATGCGCGTTGCTTCCTTAAGCAGAACTGATGGGGGCAGAGAGAGCAAGCACATAGCAGCACCATCTGAGGTCTTCTCTGTTTCACTTGTTAGCAGTGTATAATATGTCACTTGAAAGAATGGAAATGCATGAATATAAACCTATTTCCAAGAATAAATAACTCCTATGCCAACTTTTCCTTTTGAGGAAAATATGTTTGTAGTCATTGCCTAACCAGAGGTCAGCAAACTTTCTCTGTGAAGGGTCAGATAGTAAATATTTTGGGTTTTGCAGCCATAAGATCAATGTCACAACCACTCAGCCCTAAGGATGTAGCAGCCATACACAACAGATAAATAAATAAGCATGATTGTCTTCCGATAGAACTTTATAAAAATAGAGAGAGGGCTGAATTTTACCAGCGGTCCAAAGTTTGCCAACCTTTGTACTCTAATCTAAGGGCATAACTATTTTACTCACAAATCATGCCACCTGGTAGTGAAACAATATTTTGATAATGACTAATATTTACTAGACCGGCTAAGCCCTTTTCATGTATTAATTCATTTAATCGTTACATCAGCCACACAATGCAAGTTCTACGAGGACTTCCCATTTCATAGAGGTGGACTTCCCATTTCATAGAGGCTGAAACTAAGGCACAAATAGGCCAAATAACTTCTTCAGCACCATGACTAAGAGAAAAGCCAACGTTTAAATAAAGGTTGTCTTACTCCAGAGCCACAAGCTATCCTGACTCTCTGCAAATATTTTGTGACCTTCATATTTAACTTTGGGGGTAGAAGGTGTTCTGAATATAAAAGAAACACTTTCTGTCAGTAGTGTGGAAGCAGATACTATGTCTACCTCATTGTCTAAGTTAACTTCCTCACGTGTAGGTCACAGGACACACATCACAGACACCAAGCAATACTGAACTGGGAAATTAACTCTCATTCTATGCCAGGGTCATATGTAAATACAAAAATGAACCAAACATTGGCCCCTTGGCCATGGGGTCCTCCAGTAGGGCATATACTGGTTGTGTGGAGGAGACAACACCACCCTTTCAAAAATATGTCCAATTCTTACATATGAATAGGTAGGTTTTTGAAATATCTGTTATGGAAACTGAGCCTATTTGAAGACTCCATATGCAAAAGAAGTAAGGAAATAAAAGCTAAGGAAGGGGGATTTTTATTTTAGCAACACCAAAATGGTAGCAAACATTTTAATTGAGCACTTATTATGTGTCTAGCATTATGTTAAACACATTACAAGTGTTTTTTTAATTCACTGCTCATGAGGGAAGATATAATTGTCCTGATGAGGGTGAAATAAGCTAACACTTTTAGAAAAAGACTCAGTAACTTGTTTAAACTTAAACAGACAAAAAATATATTAGTTAATATTCCAAGGCACGAAATTTTTCCTTTGAAATCTGGATGCTTAACTCCTGCCTTACCCTCCACTTCGAGGTCTGTCTCTCTACCTCCAACTGCTTGAGGCTAACATAGATGAAGGATTTTTGTGTGCCAGATATGGTGCTCCATGCCATATGTGGATTATCTCATTAAGTGCTCAGAGTAACAGTGTGAGGTCAGTATCATTACCATCCCCATTTTATCAATAAGAAAACTAAGGTCAAGGAAGTGTCCAAGCTGATTTGTGCTGGAGCCAGATTATGAGTCCAAGCCACTGGCTTCAGACTTGCCTCTTAAACTTGACAATACACTGCCTTCATCGGTCACTATCATGTTAAGAAAATAAGAGTGAACACATATTGAGGGCTCTCCAGCGTAATGGAGGTTTATGTGTTTATTTATTGGATACAATTTATCTTCATCATCACTCTGGGTAACATCCCTATGTAATCTTCACAGTTCAAAACCACTTTCCAGCCTGTCATTTATGGGTTTCCCCCCCCCAATAACCTTATGAGATAAACAGGTCACCCTTTATTATCACTACTTGACATATGAGGGAACTAAAGTTCAAAGCTGTTAAGTGACTTGTCAAGGTCACATGATAATTGATGAATTTGTGACTTAAATTCCTGGCTCCTGACCTAATTTAGTTCAGGGTTCTTTCTATTAGCCATGTTCTATGAAACCTTATTAGGAATTCTTTGACCTGTAACTGACATTATTTGATCTCTTTCTAACATGACTTTTCCTCAACTGAATTATTTAGAAAAGTATTCATATATTAGAAGCTTATAAAACATTCTAACCATTTTGAATGGAAAATAAAAACTCCTTATTTGTGAATAATGCGGAGGTGAGAACACACACAGTGCCTTGTTAAAATCGAGGCACGCTTGTTGTATAACACAGCTTCCAACAGGAAACAGGCAACATGGTTTAATCAGAGAGCTAGCTGAGCATGGTGTCCGATGCCTGGTGATCTCAGCACTTTGAGAGAACAAAGTAGGAGGATTGCTGAAGACTAAGAGTTCAAAGCCAGCCTGGGCAACATAGTTAGACCCATCTCTTAAAAAAAATAAAAATTAAAATAATATTTGAAAAGAACCTCAAGAACTGCAGAAAAGAGGGGAGAGCACTCCAGGAGTAGTGTACCATCACCCCCACCCCTGGTACTAGGAACAGCGTCACTGTTAAAACAAGGCGGGGTGGGGTGGGGTGAAGTTATCAGAACCATACACCAGAGAGGGCCGTGTGGAGCAGGCCAACTAAACGGACCTTAATTCAAATGAGAAAGGACACTCAGAAACAAATAACCTGATCTTCCTCTCCTACCTCCCTCAGTCTTCTGACAGCAAATTCAGCCAGCAGTCAGATGCAAGAGAGCTACTACAGAGGTCAGCACCATCAAGGGTCTGAAGGAACAGAGCAGGGACCTGGGCGGAGAGTGGCTCTGTGGGGGTGATGGGAAGATGCCTAGAATACTTGGGGTCATGGTTTGTGAAGACTACCTTCTATCCAAGATCAAAATCAACTACAGAAAATGTCAAAATACAGATATATTTTCAGTTCTTTGCAACTATAATACGTGTATCTAGTTTTGCTTACCCAAGCTTCTCAAAATCTTAGCTGCTTTGTTTTTTTCTGTTGCACTTAACTTGCCCAGTAGCAAGTAAACAAATTGGAGTGGAAGCAGGTAGCAGAGGTGAGTGACATGACACCACCACACAGACCTGTCCTCTAGGAAAGGGGAGACCAGTGTGATCCCAGGCCCATCTCTCACAGCAGGAATGACTGTTCATTTAATTTTTTAAAAGATGGATTACTTTTCTCCTCTCCCATGATTTTCTTGACCAGTTGAAAGTGGTGTTCATAATACAGTGTTGCACTTTGCACACATGAATGATTCCAGTGTGAAAATTAGTGATCTCATTCCCCTTTATGAGAATGTGCAAGCGACATCTGGTGAGAGCTGAGACCACGTGTGTTCCTTAGTGGAGGTCCCTGCTGGCCTCCGTGCATCCTTCTCTGTGAGTGTGCCGCTCCTCACCATTTTGCCAGCTTCCTTTTGGTTAGTTTCTCTCTTTTTTTGATCCGTGTTGCTCCCATTATAGTGGGTTTGAGGCTGTTTCTGATAAAGAAGAATCACTTTATCGTAGGCCTGGCCCAAGTTTGAGCTAAGGCTCCTGGTGGTCACTGTACACTGCAGAAAACACCATGCCCAGGGGGAATCTGTGGGAGAGTCACACTGACTGTTGTTTTGGGTCAGATGGGTATGTGTGAGTTTAAATGGGGATGGAGGTAAGCGAGTTCAGAGACAGTATTGATAAACTTATTTTCGGGTTAGATATTCTAACCCTTTTCACCACATAAAGATTTTCAGGTTTCGATTTGAAGAAAGCCAGTCATGTGAAAAAGAAAAATTTGAAGAAGGCTTTGATTAATTACTATTTAAAAAGAATGTATGAAGGTTGGGGGAAAGGATCCCTTGAATGAACAGGTAGAAATGTAAATTGCATGTGAATCAAGCCTGGACAAAGGCTCAGTGAATATAGTGTCAATCGTGAATCAATTTCAGTGATTATAACTAATTTTATTTTATTATTTTTTATTTTTTTAATTATTTTTATGTTTTTATTTTTTATTTTTTTGCAATATTTGGCCAAGGCCAGGTTTGAACCCGCCATGTCTGGTATATGGGGCCAGCACCCTACTCCTTGAGCCACAGGGGCCACCCAAGTATGACTAATTTTAAATGAAATCTAGTTTGGAAGTCACTCTTTTCCATCTTAGGCTCCTGCATAAGTGCTTCCCTTAGAACTTCCTCTCATCTCTTAGCTCTGCACATTCTTGTGGAAGGATTTCAAATGTAGATTCTGCCCCCTTATTGTCCTCTGCCTGTCAACATTCTCTAAGTGTCTGGAGTTGAGGGTGTGATTATTTAGAGTGCTCAGAAGTGGTCAGCCTCAGAGCACTAGATTGACTGCTCCTGGACCCCAAGGGAGTAAAGAGCCTTCTCTTTAAAGAGCACACTTTATTACAATGCACCTTCATGTTGCCACTTTGCCATCTCGGCATTTTTCCACGATTCCAATCGATGAAACCAGTGTGAAGAGGATGATCTTGCTTCCAGGGGAGAAGAGGAAGGACATGGGGAAGAAGAGAGTGGTGGCCATGACAACATGTGTGAGGAAGACTGATGAGCCTGGTATTGAGATCACAAAGACCATGGAATGTTTTATTCGGCAGTGACTTCTGGTCCAAAAAGAATTCACTTTGTACTTATAGAACTGGTAACATACCCTTCATCTCAATGAAAGTCAGACCTATCTGGTTCAGCCATCTTCTTACTCTGCAATCCAGCTTTGTGAAACGTCCTCAGATACCTTCCTGGAAGCCTCTTTGTCTAGTTATGTATCAGCATTTGGTAGAATGTCCTCCTAAACCCTCTTCTTGTCTTCAGCCCTCTTCCTTGCAATGGCATCCATAACAACTGATGGTCAACCACTAATCTGTGGTTCTTTCCCAGATGTCTCTCTTGAGATAGGCTATTGTATTTCTGGCTGCCTCCTGAACATCCCCTCTTGGCCTTAAAATGATTCCCTTACTTTCAACCCATTCTGTCTTTGCTGTTCTCTGTTGGGGAAATAACATCTTCATCCTTCCAACCGGAAATACTGAGTGGCAACACTGTTCCTTCCCTCTTCTCCAGCCCCTTTCTCAGCCTGTCAACAAGTGCTCTCACTATTATCTTCTTTTTCCATTCTAATCCACTGCCTCATGTCCATTCACATGGCTGAGCCCTAACATAAAATCTTTCAGTGAATCCCTGAACACACAAGGTGAAATCCAACACCTTAGCAAGGCTTCTAACTCCTGCCTCCCCAGACTCACTTGCTATGTTTCTCCTGTCTTATACATTGCTCTACAGGTTTTCCAAACTACACACAGGTCCCCAAAGTGTAGTCATTTGGACATCTAGGTCAGTCCTCATATGTTATCTTCTGCATGTTCTTCAATGCTGTTGAACTCTACACACCTTTGTTCACAACTTTGACATGGCCCCTATTATTAAAGTCGCCACAATTTTCAGAGGAAACCTAAATGAATCTTGGCCTAATGCTATAGGCCAAGATAAAAGGTACAGGGTGCTAAGAAGGGGTACATAGCATCACACCCACATGCACATCCTCTGACCAAGCACCATAGTAACTCCTGATTCACCTCTAATAAGTTATTGCCACCTCCTCTGTGCTGTCACATTTCCCTGGTCGTAGTCACATTAGGAAGCTTATTGTTTTGTATCATAGTTGTTTAAAAGTCTCCTTCCTGAAACGGAAGCAAGGATATTGTGGATTGCTGTCTGTTAGCCACTGTGCCACACACATGTTGTGATGATTGAGGAATGAATAGTGCCGCAACACGAGCAGCTTAAGCAACCCCAACAGCCAAGAAACCAACAGACATCAAAATCAGGCTATCTTCACATCTTATTTATACAGAGATCAATATGAATGCATTACATCAAGTTGTTTGGTACATATAAAATGTAGTGAGGCTTCAAAATATTTATCATTGTTAATGATGAGAGAAATAGCCATTCACAAATTCATCGTGATCTTTGACTTCTAAGTGGACTTCTGAGATATAGACATATTTATAGTTTAAGCTAAAAACTGTGGGCACTCTGTTACTCTGCATAGAGTGTGGTGGCACCACAGCAACCTCAAACTCTTGAGCTTGAGCAATCCTCTTGCCTCAGCCTCCCAAGTAGCTGGGACTGTAGGCATACACCACCATGCCTGGCTAGGTTAGTAGTCTTACTCTTGCTCAGGCTGGTCTTCAACTCCTGAATTCAAGCATTCCACCTGCCTCAGCCTACCAGAGTTCTAGGATTATAGGCGTGAGCACACACTTGGCCTTATAGATGATTTCTTAACCTACTATCATTGCACAACATAGGCACTACTTAAATATCTATTGAAAGCAGATGTTTGCATCAAATTATAGCATAGCTTGCATCAAATTATAGCATAGTATATTGTAAGTTTTGATGAAACTGGCAGGTACTATTTCTACAAAATGTCCCTGAAAGCTAGACTGTGCTAATATTGTGAGCATCGATATATATTATTATAAAGATTACACAAGATTTAAAAGGAGGTGGAGCTTATCATATTGCCTATACAATATTGAAGTTATTTTTAAAACTCTGGTTAGACTTATAAATAAAAGGATATATAGAATTTGAAAATCACTGGACAAGAGAAGTGAAGATGGAAGAATGGCCAATAAACACATGAAAAAGTGCCATTGTCCCTAAGCATCAGAGAAATGAACATCAAAAGCTCCTTGAGATATCACCTAACACCAGTGTGAATAGCCCACATCACAAAGTCCCAAAGCTGTATATATTGACAAGGTGCAAAGAGAAGGGACACTTAGATACTGTTGGTGGGATTGCAAACTAATACAGCCCTTTTAGAAAAAAGTATGAAGAATTCTCAAAGAGTTAAAAGTAGACCCTCTATTTGATCCCACAATCCCATTACTTGGGTATCTACACAGAATAAAAGAAATCATTTTGCCATAAGGACATTAACACTAGAATGTTTAATAGCAGCTCAATTCGCAATTGCAAAGATGTGGAAACAACCCCAGTGTCCATCAACCCATGAAGGGATTAATAAACTGTAGTATAGCTATAGCATGGAATACTATTCAGCCATAAAAAGATGGGGACTTTACATCTTTTGTATTAACCTGGATGGAGTTGAAGAACATTCTCCTTAGTAAAGTATCTCAAGAACAAAACAATAAGCATCCCATGTACTCAATACTAATTTGAAACTAGCAGATGAACAACTACAGCCCATATGAGAGAAACACACAGTTAAATCCAAGTATGGGTGGGAATAGGGTTCAGTAATCTTCCACCTAATGGGTACAATGCAAAGTTATATGGCACACCTCCTGGGTAAAAGACTCAATTACAACTCAAACTTTTTTTAACAAATGTAAACAATGCAACCTAATTGTATGTACCCTCATATTAATCTGAAATTTTTTTTAAATGTGTCTTTCTGTGTAAAAGGTTTTCCTTAATGAAATTCCTAATCTATTTTCTTCAGTAATATGCTAGACCTCATCCCAATCTGTGTTTTGGTGCCACCGCCCACTGATGCTTAGTACCTGGGCTGTCTTGCTAATCATAAACAAGACTTGCTTACTTGGTATGTCATTTACATGTTCAAAGCCTTGGTTCTTCCAGCTTTAAATTCAGCAGAAAAAAACTGCTGCTTACCTCACCAAAGGTGCATGGAAAATTCCCTTGTAGGCTGGAAAGCGACATACAAATGTGCTGTGTTCTCATTGCTCCAGACAGACAGAGAGTAATTACAACAAAGGCAGAATGTGATATTGCACTTTAAATTTAGGAATTTCCAAGGTTGGGAATTGCTGAAAGGCAAGTTGAGATCAGGTGTAAAGGATTATGTGAAAACCATTTGGATCTTATTCTATAGTCAGTGGGGAATTACCAAAAATCTTTGAGCAGAAAAATAGCATAATTAAATATGTTTTTAAAAAGTTAATTTAGGATGAATTGGGAAAGGAGAGATTGGAGGCAGGAAACCATTTCTTGCATAGCCCAGGTAAGGGATAGATAGTAAGAATCTGATTTACAGCAATGTCATGAAAATGATGAAGGACCAGCATATGTAAAACTCATACTATAAACAGAGTAGGAGGTGAGAGTCTGGCTTGGTAGGTCAAATTGAGCTGATGCCTTTGATCAAAAGAGAAACCCAAGAAGAAGATTACCATTTACAGGAGGATGGAATGAGTTTAGTCTTGTCAAAGCCAGGTTTCTATATGCATCAACTCAGCCTCATGCCTGGCACACTGTAGGTGAACAACTGTTTGGTGAATGTATCAATAAAGGATAGAAGAATTAAAGAGTGAGAAATACTCAAAGGAAGTTCTCGAGAGAGGACTAGAAAATCTTGGTCTATATGACAGAGGAGGAAAGGGTAGAAGTACAAAATAGATGTGTAAGCAAATAGTATCATTGAGATGGCAGGGGAGAAAGGATGAAAGGGAAGGAGGACAAACTACTCAACCGTAGGCAAGTGAGATTATGTATGCCCAATGCCTGGCATGACACAGAGTTCAGTAAATAGTTATTTGTTGAATATGAGAATGAAGGAATACCAACTTTGCAGGGGTTGGTGAGGGAAGGATAGCTGAGGGTCTAACAGCACCCCTTGGTGATCCCTGAAATGTTTTTATGAATCAGAGATTAATTCTACAGTTCACCATCTGGCTTTCATAAAGATATGTGAGTGATATGGTCTAAATTTTATGCATGCATGAGGAATTTCTTCCCCTTGTACTTTTTTTTATGTAAATTATAAAATGTGAATTTTTTTTATTGTTAAATCATAGCTGTGTACATTAGTGCAATCGCCTGTACCCATTCTAAGATGCACCATAAATGCGGCCCCACCCATTACCCTCCCTCCACCAAAACCTCCCCCCTCCCTTCCCCTTCCTTGGCCCTTTCCCCATAGTCTTGTGCTATAGTTGGGTTATAGCCTTCATGTGAAAGCTGTAATTTTGCTTCATAGTAGGGCTGAGTACATTGGTACTTTTTCTTCCATTCCTGAGATATTTTGCTA
>CAUYPK010132456.1:0-28186 GCA_963574355.1 Loris lydekkerianus
AAAGGTTGTACTAGTTTGCAGTCCCACCAGCAGAGTAAAAGTGTTCCCTTCTCTCCACATCCACGCCAGCATAAGAAAACATTATTTTTATATACCCAGTCATCATCCTATAAAAAGATTTTTATCTTTTTGGCACTTTACCAATTGTATCTACTAGGTCTTGTGAGTCACAGCAGTGTCATATTTTTCAAAGAAATTAACCCTTATGGCATCCTAAGTCACTCCCAAGCAGTGTTGCAAGTTTCCTGTAATCCTAAAACCTCTAATTTTAAATGCTACTTTCCAGAACTGATAACCTGTGGTTCAGAGTATTCAGAATATTGCAGGTGACTCCATGGTACAGATCAGGATTCTCCTTGTTGAAACGGAGACACTTTTGAGGCATGTTAGCCCAGCTGGCACTTCTTTCTGCTGCTTCTCCACAGGCAACGACGAGGCAGTGGCTGACACCAGCAGGCGTGTGGGGGGAGCCCTGGCAAGGAAGAGCGCCCTAAAAAACAGACTGAACGATGCTGTGAAACAGCTGCAAGCGGCAGAGCGAGGTGAGGTGCACAGGGAGAGCTCTGGTCTCATCTGGTGGGTAAGAAAAACCTTTGAGGAAGGACCAAGTGGCTCCTTACATGTCTCTTTTTACAAATAAACATTTTTTTTCAAATAAGCATGTTCATCACCCCCCAAAAGTCTGAGAAAATAAAAAGAAGAAAATAAATGTAAAAGTTGTAATCACACCACCTACTGTGACCATTAAATTTGAGAGCATTTTCTTCCAATCTTTTCTGCATGTGAGTACAAGTGTGTGTGTTAGTGGGAGCATGTTGTTTATACTGCCCTGTAACAGCTTTCTTATGAAATTCCTTCCTCGTTAACAGCATGCCCTAATTTGGTTACTGGATTTCTTTGGCCCCAATGATCAACAGCTTCTCTCTGTAAAATGTCAAGTCATCCTTACTGTATAAAGCAGGGAGACCAAAGAGCCCAAATAGAGAAACAAGAATACAGTCTGTGTCTGCAGTATTTTGAAGATACAATTGGAAGATGTGCCTTCCTTGGCACAGTGAATATTAGAACACTGCTGCTGAATCTGGGTGTTTTACTAAAAGGAGTACATCCCAGCTGCAGTTTTGAGGTCCACTGAAGCTCTGGCCAGGAGAGGGGTCATCATCAGAGCTTCTGTTTATTGATGCTTAACTATGTGCAGGACACTGAGAAAAGTGTTCCAGGTGACTTACTCTCATGGGGGATAAGTATCACTTGCCTGTAAGCCGATGGGAACCCTGAGGCTTGTGAGGGTTAGGGAACGTGCTGCAACAGCCACAGCTGGTAAGAAGAAGATCCAGAATTCAAACCAGCATTTATCAGAATCCAGAGCAAGTGAGGCTGAGTGTAATGTTTCCTCGCTTTAGAAATAGGAAATTATAACACCAAAGTAATACACAACCCTTATAGAAAAGTTAGAAAATACAGAGAAGAAAAATCAGCCATGATCCCATCACCTTGCAAAAAATCTTTGTTCTAAACTCACATCATTTTTATTTTAAATGTGTAATTTTTTAACAAAAATAGGAATTCGCTAATGGTCATCTTTTGACACTTGCTTTTCTCATTAAAAAATATCTTTCCTTAGTAAATTCTATACTACAGCATCATTTTTATGGCAAAAGTGTTTCACAGGAATACTTTTTCAAAAAGAAGGTGTTATTTACACTGAATTTCAGACACAATCCTTTTAAGAGTTCCAATATCATATGCATTTTTATGGCTATCTCACAGGGTCACTAATCTGAGGAAATACTATCATAAAATTGACCTTTTAATTTTAAAACATTTTAAGTGAGCCACATGGTTTTAATAAGACTTAGAGTCTCTCAAACTCATTTATTAATACTGTTTACACTATTCTTGTGCACCTAACTTATACCATAATTAATATATATTTAAAGATCTTTGTTTTGCTTAAGAGCCCAAAATTTGAGGTATGTTTCATCCCAGCAATTAAACAGATGTTAAAGTTCCCCAACAAATGTGCCATTTCTCTGCAAAGTGAGTGACTTTCTGCTGTTTGAAGGTGATGCTCAGCAGCGCCTGGGTCAGTCCCAGCTGATCACCGCAGAGGTGAACAAGACGACAATGGAGGTCCAACGGGCCACTGCCCCCATGGCCAGCAATCTAACCACCTGGTCACAGAACCTTCAGCGTTTTGACTCTTCTGCTTACAACACTGCTGTGGATTCTGCTAGAGATGCAGGTATCACTTAGAAACTTCACGGTTTGAATCCAGTTGAGGACTGGGCCATCAAATGCTACACATTTTGTGTTAAGAAATAATTTTCTTCATTTAGGTTTTGGATTGGAATATGTAGAAATTAGCTTAGAAAAAGACAATTTGTTCATTTCATGTATCTGTCAACACATATGTGTACACATATGAAATCTATACGTATTTCATGGAAATAAACACTAGATAGATGGGGAAAGAGTCATCATTTCTTCTGTGTGAAATAATGGTAGCAGCTGTTTGTATCAATGTAAGACTGGTCCATTAGGGAAGAAGGTAAACAAATGTTAAATAATCTTAATAGAATACTATTTTCTTTTGGAAAAAAAAATTACTAAATTTAATGTAACACTTTAACTAAACAGTATTGCTTTTTCTTTACCAATACAAATAAGAACTAAAAATAGCCAAACGTAAGTCCAGCTTTATCTTAAGAAGAATGGGTTGGCCAACTTGAATATATAATTTGGCAGCTGTGAAAATGAAGTATCTTAATAGCTACTTAATTTAGTTGCACATAGGAATTAAAATTGTGTAATATTTGAGAAATTTTCTTTCTTACATTCCAATATTTTTATTCCGTCTCTTCATAACCTCTTAAATATCAATGTCTATCAATATCATGATGAATCATGACCAGAACTTTTAGTTCTGCAATATGGTTTTGCACAATATATCACCATCACTTGCATTTGAATGAAAAAAACAACTTGTATTCATGTTTTTTTGTTTTTGACTTTGTCAAAAACAAAAGTGTCAGCACTTTGTCATCCTTGGTAGAGTGCTGTGACATCATAGCTCACAGCCACCTCAAACTCTTGGGCTTAAGCAATTGTCTTTTCTCAACCTCCCAAGTAGCTGGGATTACAGGTGCCTGGCACAATGCCTGGCTATTTTTAGAGCTGAGGTCTCACTCTGGCTCAGGCTGGTCTTGAACCTGTGAGCTCAGGCAATCCACCTGCCTAGGCCTCCCAGGTGCTGGAATTATAGGCGTGAGCCACTGCACACAGCCCTATTCATCTTTTAAGTAAAATAGAACCTCTGTAAGTTGACCACCCAAGGGACTGTAGCATACTGGTCAACAAACGGAGGTGGTCAACATAACAGTAGTACAGGTCTCCTGTACTACTGCGT
Organism: Loris lydekkerianus; assembly: GCA_963574355.1. Lineage (NCBI taxonomy): Eukaryota > Metazoa > Chordata > Mammalia > Primates > Lorisidae > Loris > Loris lydekkerianus. The sequence continues at coordinate 3,410 of CAUYPK010132456.1, forward strand.
GTGGTGCCCATCTATGAACATTAGGTCACCTTATGGAGGTGATTCACGTAGGGATGTGGCCAACATTGGAGGTTCTATGGTATATGTTCATGAATTCTTCCATGTAACTACTCATTGAAGTGCTTTTAAAATTTTATCTTTAAGAGATTTGTTTACATGATGCCCTACATTTACATATCTAAAGATAATTGCTTCAGGAATATTTACTAAATATGTATTAAATTTCTTTTCTTTCTTTTTTTTTATCAGACCTACCAAGTGATTTCAATAAGTATCCAGAACTAACACTATTGAAATTGTTTTAGCCTACTGTGTTTTCCTCAAATAGCATTTTTAAGTAAATGAGAGAGTGTATCATACTGTAAGAAACTTTATAGGGATTCTAATAAAAGGTGACATCCTTTTTCTGAGAGAACTGAGGGCAGAAGGGGCTCTCATATAAATTTGTATAGTCAAAATTTAATATAATGCTTTAAATGTGCTTTATTATCTCTAATTTTTAAAGACTATTATGCTATAAAATATCTATTGTGGTCAGTGATCCAAACAACAAATATTTACCCCATATTAATCAATGCAATAAACTAATAGTTGCTATTATTTTACTTAATTCCATTCCATGTGCTGGAGAAATCCCTTGTTTCCTAAATGCAGAGAAGAGATGTTTCCTTGCTCCGTGCTGATGTAGTCTCCTGAATGTACATTTGGTCTTTAGTAAGAGGCTCTCTCTTGCCCAGCTGCTAATGCCCTTAGCATAGTGGTTGTGACCCACAGGAACTGTATTAAAGGGCCGCGGCATTAGGAAGGTTGAGAACCACTGCCTAGGCTTAGCAGGACTGCCGTCCTGCTCTTAGGAGAGTACCTGAAAAATACCCATTCCCTCATCCAGTGGTTCTCAGACATAAATGTGCATTAGAATCACCTGGAGACTTATTAAATACAAATCACTCCATTCCCAGAATTTGAGTCAATAGTTTTGAGGGAGGGCCAAAAACTTTGCTTTTCTAACAAGCTCCCTGATGATGCCATTCTGTTCATCTGGGGACCACACTTTAAGAACCACTGTTCAGTCAATGAAACTTTGGGGAAAGTTATGTCATTTTTCTGTCGAGCTATGTCCTTACGATTTGTGATTTTTTTCTACATGAACATTCTGCTTTCAAAATAAAAAAAAGAAGTAGATCAGCCACAGGCTTGGGGACACAGGACAGTGTGTGTCCCATCCTGGCCACTTCCTCTTTCGCTGTTCCCCCATCCCAAACACTCAGTGCTTGTTTTGTTCTCTAGCAGGAAGCCCAGGGATAAAAACAAAAAAGAGGCCAGTATTATCTGCCTGAGCATCATCCTTGCTTGGGCCCATAGACCATAACTGCCCACCCTCGCCCTGGCACAATTGTCTCTCTTCTGGGTGCCACCTGGTTTGCACCACCTGGCTCTGCCTCTGCCAGGACAGCAGCAGCAGCAGTGTGATTTGTGTATAGGCTTTCTGGAAAACAGCCTTTCCCCCAGCTTTTGCCCTGTTATATCCATTATTTCAGAAAAACAAGCAGAACCTGTTTCCTGTAAAGGAAACATCTGTATACTTGTCAGATGTTTAGATCCTGCCCTTTAGAAATGTACATTAGCAAGCCCCACATGCATTTATAAATCCATAGATACTCTCCATGTCACAAAATAGAAACTGATTATGCTTTGGGCCTTAATTTTAAGTTTTCAAGATTAAAGATAATTTCTTATAGTTCTAACAAAATTAATCGTGTGTTTTTGTCCTCTCTTCATCTGGCTGCTCAAATGCACTGAATATTAAGATATTTACTCCAGTGATTACATTTCTGTTAACTGCAGTGAGAAATCTGACAGAGGTTGTCCCTCAGCTCCTGGATCAGCTTCGTGTGGTTGAGCAGAAGCGGCCAACAAGCAACGTCTCTGCCAGTATCCAGAGAATTCGAGAGCTCATTGCTCAGACCAGAAGTGTCGCCAGCAAGGTAACAGATGAAGGGAGTCATTGGTTACTCAGTGATCACGAGCGTGGATGGAGCTTAGCTCCGACTCCTCAGGCAGCTTCCAGAGCCTGGGACCTTTCTACTCTATCATTCAACTCAATAGTTCTGAGCCCCATTTGGTCGTTAGAATCACAGGAGGAGCTCTGAAAAATAAACTAATTCATGGTCCCAACCCAAAGTGATATATCAGACTCTCTAGAAGAAGGGCTCAACCCCTGTAGTGTTTAGAAGCACCCATGTTACTGTGTAGCGAGGATTAAAAACCACAGAGTTAACCTAGTCCACAAAGCTAATATAGGAAAAGAAATAAAATTTCAATTTAAAAAACTCCATTCATTATTCATTGTAGTAGTCATTATTTTAACAGCTGTTTTAGTGCAATTACCATATGAAATAATCTTTTCCTTCCATCTGACCCCTTCAAGAAATTATCTGCCTCAACGAATCCCCAACAATAAAAAAAAATAATAAAATAAAATAGAAACTTAAGGAAACTAAAAACACTCAATTATCACCAGTATCCTGATTTCAAAATGGCACATAGAAAAATCTCTGAGGTATTTTTCAAGTACATGTCGTTGTATTCTAGGCAAAAGGAAAAAAAGAACCCCAAAACTGTCAGTAGACCTTATGGAATCTCGTTATACCAAGAATAAGTGAATTGAAAATGCTATAATTCTAATAGTCATTTAATTCTCTTGGAAGTTTTTCCCAGAGCTGATACTCTACAATTTTTAATCCAGTCTTAGTAAATTTTTACAATTTTAAGTTTTAAATTTTAAACGTTTAGTTGTTGCTTATTCATTTTACCAATAAATATTGTTTTCATTGGAAAAAAAAAAAAAGAAATTATCTGGTACAACATAGATTGTGTGAAGCTTTAATTTACCACCTACAATCTTGGCTGAGGAATTGCATACCAACTAAGTTGAATAAACTCAACAAAGACCCCTTTCTGAGACACTTATTACAGAAGCAATCTAGCAATAGGACAACTAAGCCAGTATTGGTGAGAACATATCTTGACACAATTCACGTTTTCAGTGTGGTAAAGTAGGAATTGTCCTTGGACGTCTTTTTAATTGTTTGTTGTTATTGCTGTTGTTGTTGTTGGTTGGTTGTTGGTTGGTTTAATTTATGGACCAGCCTCATTTTTTTACAACCAAATTATATGGTTTTATTTTTTCAATTAAAAATTGGCCCCAGTGGTAGCTCATGACTGTAATCTGAGCACTCTGGGAGGTTGGGGAGGGAGGATCCTCAAGAGGATCCCTTGAGGTCAGGAGTTAGAGACCAGCCTAAGCAAAAGTGAGACCCCCGTCTCTACTAAACATGATAAAATTAGTTGGCTGTGGTGGTGTACATCTGTAGTCCCATCTACTTGGGAGGATGAGGCAGGAGGATAACGAGCACAGGAGTCTGAGGTTGCAGTGAGCCAATAAATTTATTGTCCTTACTATACAGATGAAGAAACTGAAGGTTTAGTGACTTGCTCTTGGTTACATAGCTAGTAAGTGGCAGAGCTGGTCTAAGATAGCAAAGCTATGTCCAGACTCCTCCCAGCCACACAGACACTGTCAAGAACATTTGCTCACAGTCTTATCTCCTGCACTCTTGACGAGGACCCTGGGGAGAAAGTCCTAGCTGTATCTGTACCCAAGTTTAGTTATACTTCTCCCAAATGATTAGTTTTTTCTTTCTTTCTTTCTTTTTTTTTTTTTTTTTTGTTTGTTTGTTTGTTTTTGAGATAGAGTCTCACTTTGTTGCCCTTGGTAGAGTGCCATGGCATCATAGGTCAAAGCAACCTCAAACTCTTGGGCTCAAGCAATCCTCTTGACTCAGCCTCCCAAGTAGCTGGAACTACAGGCACCTGCCACAACGCCTGGTTATTTTTAGAGATGAGATCTTGCTCTTGCTCAGGCTGATCTCGAACCCATGAGCTCAAGCGATCCACCTGCCTGGGTCTCGCAGAGTGCTAGGATTACCAGTGTGAGCCACTGTGGCCAGCCTCAAATGATTAGTTCTTGTATAAAGTTTACAGACTTTGAAAATTGTACTTCTGACCAGGCATCCCCTCAAGTTGTTCAGTTCGCCCAAATCAAGAATGTAGTTCATTGTAGAATTCATAGGTAGTATTTAATCCTCATTCTTGTATCTACTTTGTTACCATCTTGTTTTCTTTCACCCCATTTTAAATTTAAACTGTTGTGCTGTAATCTGCCTTAAATCTTCTCTCCAACAAGGTGAGAATGTAAGTAAAGGCATGAAGAGAGCTAAGCTAAGAGGCCCCTGTTGCTGCGAACCACTTCTGGGGAGTACTTTTAATGAAACAATTTTGCAACTCCAGATCCAAGTCTCCATGATGTTCGATGGCCAGTCAGCCATAGAAGTGCACCACAAAACCAATGTGGATGATTTGAAGGCCTTCACGTCCCTGAGCCTGTACATGAAACCTCCCGTGAAGCGGCCAGAAGCAGCAGCAACCGCAGATCAGTTCATCCTGTACCTCGGAAGCAAAAATGTAAGAACACGAGGGAGGGAAGAATAGTAAAAAGGAAAACTGCTTTTCCTCTTGCATAAAATAAAGCTACCTCGGCAGACAAACAAAATGCCCACTCTTGTGGGCATATTGCTATATATTGCTATATATTGGGGTAATATTGCAAAATATAGCAATAATTTTAACGGCAAGGTTATAGAAGCTATTTAAATGTGGGATACTTCTGGCTTGGCTTCCCACCAGCAACACACTTGTCAACTTCAATGAGTCTGAATGGAGCTTCTCAAAGACCTTCAGAATAACAGCAGCCTATTGTGGGTGACGCTTATCCTCTTTGAAGAGGCAAAGTGATGGACATGATTGGCATTGTCAGGCTGTCATACCCTTGGGTTAGCCTCACAGTGTCCGCACATTCCTGGCAGCCATCACTTCCCTGTCCGGGATGCACTCAGGTCAGGCACAGGAGGAATCAGATTCTGATGCCGCCACAGGGAGGACGGAGTCTGACCAGTCTAATGGGGACTTTGGGTGATAATTCCAGCCAGAAGTCACTGTGTACAGCCAAGTATTTGCTTTGCTGATTATCCTTTAAAGAATGAAAAGAAAAGATTATACTTATTCATGTGAACTTTATTTAACTGGCCTCTTAACATTTCAGGCCAAAAAAGAGTATATGGGTCTTGCAATCAAAAATGATAACCTGGTATATATTTACAATTTGGGAGCTAAGGATGTGGAGATTCCCCTTGACTCCAAACCCGTCAGTTCCTGGCCTGCTCACTTCAGCATTGTCAAGATTGAAAGGTACAGTGAATCCATGAGCCTGGGCTTAGATGTGTGTTTCACAGAAAGCTGTTGAATGCACTCAGACATGCACACACACGCGTGCACACACACACATGCAGAGTCCTCCCATGGAGGTTACTCATAGCATCTTCTTCCCTTGATGTTTGCTCTCCTTTCTTCCGTCATTATTGTGATCCTTCCTAAATACCTTAATGGAAAAGAAAAGGAAAAACAAAGTCATCGTTTCTAAGTAGCAATTTGATTGTTTGATCTTTTTACCTAGTCAAGCCAGGAATTAATTCCAGGGTGAAATGTCTTTTTGTTCTCTTCCCATTGATCATTGACATTTTATAAATGCTTGTTAATGTGACAAAATAAAATTACCAATTTGTGATGAAGGAACGCTAACATTTTGACATTAAAAGAGTATTTTTTATGAGTTATCTAATAGTGAAAATATTTTATCTCCATAGGATAGGAAAACATGGGAAAGTGTTTCTAACAGTCCCAAGTCTAAGTAGCACTGCAGAGGAGAAGTTTATTAAAAAGGGGGAGTTTGCGGGAGATGACTCCTTGCTGGACCTGGACCCTGAGGACACTGTGTTCTATGTTGGTGGAGTGCCTTCAAACTTCAAGGTAGGCTGCCAGCTATGTCTTGACATCTTACAAATCTATACTAACAGTTTTTATACATCCAGAAAACCTATAATGATTTGATGGAAGGGCTTATATCAGTTTAGAGCTCAGCTCAGTGGGTTGTAGAATTCTGAATGAAAAATCTATAAATTTGGTCTATAAATCTGGCCTATGCTACCCCTATTTTCATAGTTTCAAATGTTTTCAAGCTATAGCTAACATTTGAAGATCAATTCATTTCATTCTGATTTATGTAATTAATATTACCCCACCTCTACAGGAGGATCTGTATAGTGGCATCACCACAATTTGGATCTCGTCTTCAGCTTTGCAGATAGCAGTTTCAAAAATTTAGTTATCTTGGGTGGCACCTGTGGCTCAGTGAGTAGGGTGCCCGTCCCATATACCGAGGGTGGTGGGTTCGAACCCAACCCCTGCCAAACTGCAACAAAAAAAATAGCCAGGCCATTGTGGCGGGCACCTGTGGTCCCAGCTACTTGGGAGGCTGAGGCAAGAGAATCGCCTAAGCCCAAGAGCTGTAGGTTGCTGTGAGCTGTGACTCCATGGCACTCTCTCAAGGGCAAAAAAGTGAGATTCTGTCTCAAAAAAAAAAAAATTTAGTTATTTCATAGGCATGAAATAAAGTATCTGTAGTAGAGAGAGGAGGTAAAACATAGGAAAAAGTATGAAACCTGACAAAGGAAAGGCCTAAGAAGATGAGAAATCAATCCAGGTTTCAATTTTAGGGCTGTTATTAGTACAGGGTATTCCAAGGTCATTATATTTATTTTTATATATATATATACACACACACACACACACACAGAGAAAATGTGAAATTGTAGCCTAAATGTACCTTTATTTACAAAATAGTCGTTTAAAAATTTTACAAAATATTAACAATACATCTCTCTTCTTGTTGATATATAAATATAAAAATATTTAAAAATACAAAATGTAATATTTGTTTGTTAACTTTTTCTATATATGGTGACCTTTGGGACACCCTGTAGTTATAGGCACATTACTGAACCTCTCTGAAAATTAACTTTTCCTCTCTTTATGTAAGAATAGGAACACCTACTTCACACAGCTGGGATGGGGATTGATTTTTGTCATGAATTCAATGTCCAGCATATGACCAGCACATAGTGTTTGCTCAATAAATCCCACCTTTTCTACTAAGCTTTGCACACCTGACAGATCACTGCTGATCTAAATGATTTGGCGTGGAGTAGATACAAACTCAGGTCTAGAAAGATACTATCAAGAGACAGGTCCCCTTGACCTGCTATTAGTCTCATGCTCTGTTACGTGATGTCTGGGTAAAATATAGTCATGAGACAGCTGATTTGACTTTTTCTATTGCACAGCTTCCTGCCCCCTTAAACCTACCTGGCTTTGTTGGCTGCCTGGAATTGGCCACTCTGAATAATGACGTGATCAGCTTGTACAACTTTAAGCACATCTATAACATGGACCCCTCCACGTCAGTGCCCTGCGCCAGGTGAGAGACAGCAAAGAGTACTAAAGATGCAGGTGGTCGGGAAAGCAGCTTTTCTTTGGAGAAACCAGTTTTATAACTTCATCATAGTCACACTTGCAAAAATCATCTTCAATGTTTCTCTACCATAGATGCACACAGAAGTATTAACTTGCTTGCAGCTTTGATTTTGCATTCCAGAGACTGGCATGTCCCTGGAGACTTCAGATGTCTTAGAACATAGGATAAAGAAGGAATCCATTAAAAACAATCGATTTCACTTCCCTGTAAACACTTCTTTATCTCTTCCCTGCAAACCATGTTATAGGACCCCCAGAAGATGGATGAAAAGGGCCTCACTTGAAAAGCATAACAGACACTGTGATGTTCACATGATCCTGGTATTTCCATTTCAGAGACAAACTGGCCTTCACTCAGAGTCGGGCTGCCAGTTACTTCTTCGATGGCTCTAGTTATGCTGTCGTAAGGGACATCACCAGGAGAGGGAAATTCGGTCAGGTGACTCGCTTTGACATAGAAGTTCGAACACCAGCTGACAACGGCCTTATTCTCCTGATGGTCAATGGAGTGAGTAAACATAAAAGTCCTACTTTTCTCCTTTATTTTCACTACTTTCTGCTATTCATGTTTTCAGAAACCTCAGATTAACTGTTTCACGCCATTAAACTTCAGTTCTAGTTTAGAATACAAATTTAATTTTTTTTTTCTGATTCAGGGAACTGATAACAACAATAAATAAAAGCAACCCTGAAATGCATTTCTCCATCCTGCGTGCTTTATGTATACATATACATACACTATATACCCCCCATGGGTGCGCACACACACACACACACACACACACAGACATCTTACACTATCTATATTACCATTACTATATCTAGTATTACTATAACTATAATATTATATCTGTTACTATAAACAAATATAAGCATGATATGAAACATTCAAAACTAGCAGTAAAGGGAAAATTATATAAAGATGAAATAAAAGATTAAATAAAAATAGATAAAATATTTAAAATAAAGGTGAAATTAATTTTTATTAATGATACGGAAATCCTTTTCCTCTCACTAAAAGTTATTTTTAATAACACTGTTCCTGAGAATAATGTAATTAAATATGCTAAATATTTAAACTCTTTGTGATAACGGTGATTCAAAAGCCTTAAGTATAGTTTATTTCAACACTATATTTTATTGGCTGTTGTAACGGAGAAGATACTTCACAAAAATAAAAAATATCTAAGAAATATATCATTGACTGTGCCTTCTAAATCATAAACAGTTTTTTAATCAAGTTCACCAAGTGCAAAGGTTGTCTTTGAGATTTGGCTGGTACATTTTACTTTTCCCTAATGTCATTTCTTGTAAGCTAAGAAGATATTGTATACATATGTATATTATGTATACATATACATACACTATATATGTATACACTATATAGTGTATGTATATGTATGTCTTTATTTTAAATATTTTATCATTTTTAAAACTTTAATAGAAGAGTTCAAAACCACTGAAAATCTTCATTTGAAGATTTTTTAACAGATCAGATTTCTTGCCACAAATGTTTTATTAGTACACATATCACATATGAGAGTTTTTGTAGGTGTGCACTTACATTTTTCCATCAACAAAATCACTTAGAAATAAAGGAATTTCCAAATATCTTTTTATGTATTTTTATTTTTTATTTTTTTGAGACAGAGTCTCACTCTGTAGAGTATGTGGCATCATAGCTCACAGCAACTTCAGACTCTTGGGTTCAAATGATCCTCTTGTCTCAGCCTCCCAAGTAGCTGGGATTATAGGCACCTGCCACGGTACCTGGGTAATGTATTTTTAGTAGACATGGGGTCTCACTCTCGCTCAGGCTGGCCTCAAACTCCTGAGCTCAAGCAATCCACCTGCCTCAGCCGCTCAGAGTACTAGGATTACAGATGTGAGCCACTGTGCCTGGCCTCAAATATCTTTTTAAAGACAATCTCTCCACAGTGTAACTGTCTTCAAAAAAGAAAGAAAGAAGTTATTTTCTTATCCATTGTTATAGTAATACCCTTACCCTGACTTGATAATATATTTATTTTTTGAAATAACTAGTAGGTTTCATATTACTGAAAGACATGTGTCACCACAAATAAGGTTCAACAAGTTCAGAATAATTCATTTTATAAAGAAAAATGTGTTATCCTCTATAAACCTGGCAGTGTTTTTAGTAACTTGCAGGAAGTCACCAGCAAATATCTACATGTTTCAAAATATTTTCACACCACTCTACACCTCGACACAAAATGAATGTAAATATTCTATTATTCAGGCTGTATCACCCGTAAATCCGTGTAAATAAGCACGGATAAACTGAAATAAATTGCAATAGGCTCAAAGCAAAGAAATGGGGAGGGAGGCCCCCTGCAACACTCCAGGGTGGAACCCGTCTTGGAAGCCTCACACACTATGGGGATCCCATAGAAATCTGACAAAAGGACGAATTGAAGGCCCAGAGTCAGTAGCCCATGTATTCAATATTATTTGAGATTTTTAAAATGAATATAAATAGAAGTGGAAATATTTTGTTTGTAAACCCCAATGGATTGTTTGCCACACTTCTGGGAATACACAAACTCCGCTCAGGAGATCACTTCCCGTAGAATAGGGACTTTATCACAATTATTTATTTTTCAGATCTATTGAACTCTTATATCCATGAACGATTAATATTTTCTGAAACAAGCAAACCCGATTAGTATTACTTGAGTGTTTACTGAATTACTTTGGTTTTCAAACATCATGGGGTCCACGTACATAATAATTCCATATTTATTTACATAAACCCAGTGTCTCAAAATAACCCAGAAATGGCCTTTTTCTTATATCCATATTTTCTGATAATTTGTGGAAATGGTTGTTTTAATGTTTCCATTTTTGTTTTAAAATGAATGAAATTGCATCTGTTGGCTTGTTATAATTTTTACAAATTGCCTAAAGACAAGGCAGCTGAATAAAGATGGTCCATTATACTCTGTTTTCAAGAATTATAGAAGGTCTGTCATAATGAAGACCTGAAACTTCACCCGTTAATTTGTGAAGTAGAATAAAACCAAGATAGTTATTTTAAATATGTAAATAAATGTGAACACTTTTACGTATTTATATGAGAAATAACTGTTGACATGGCAGGAGTTTTCATTTTTAGCTCATAATAAGAAGATCATGATACTTACACTTTCAATATAAGGACTAGAATAATTTCATTTCTGACATTTGGCTGAATGTAACTGCACTTTTCATACAAGCCCACGCTGCCATCCTGCGCCCTTCTCTCCGCAGAGCGTGTTTTTCCGCCTGGAAATGCGCAGCGGCTACCTGCACGTGTTGTACGACTTCGGCTTCAGCAACGGCCCCGTGCATCTGGAAGACACGTTGAAGAAAGCCCAAATTAATGATGCAAAATACCACGAGGTACAAATCATCGTGGCTGGGGCGGTTGTGTTTTTGTTTTGTCTTTCATGTGTAGATCTATTGGTCTAATTAGGCAGTCAGAGCAGTTAAGCAAGATAGTAACTTCCATATCCAAAGAGCAACTGAAGGGCCCTCCCTCTCCTCAATCCCAGGAAAACATGGAGAGCCAGCTATTACAGCCAGAGTAATTAACAGAGAGAGACGTTTTCGAAACGCTGATTAGTAAGTATTATTTCTCGCAGATCTCAATCATTTACCACAACGATAAGAAAATGATCTTGGTGGTTGACAGACGACATATCAAGAGCATGGATAATGAAAAGATGAAAATACCTTTTACAGATATATACATTGGAGGAGCTCCCCCAGAAATCTTACAGTCCAGGTAATGTTTTCTGTTAAGTCGCTGTCTGTGCCTAGCAAGGTACTGGGCAGAGCATTCAACACCCAGCGGAGATCTAGGAGCAGGTTTAAGCACCCCCCTTGCAGCTCTCACACGCAGGCGCAGAGGCAGGCACGCGTGTTCCGCACTTGCAGGCTCTGCCGCTGGTCCTCAGGAGCTCATAGAACAATCTAAGACAGCATTTCTCACCAGTAAGAGGAAGGAGGCAGTATCTGTACTGTGTAAAGACAAATTGTCATTTGTCTCTTCACTTTTGCTTTAGCCTTAAACTTATTGACCCTCCAACAGCATCCGAGGACGCTGGAATTTTTAAGATTTTCCAAGGAATTGCAGATTATGTGAAATGGAACATAATGGCATTCCTTTAGCCTTCATTGATTACAGTGTGTTGCAAATAATACCAAGAATATGGGTTCATCGCCTAAGTGGATTAGGGGCACTCTGAAGACCTGAGTTCAAATCCTACACTTACCACTTTTGACAGAGAAAATAACTTGTCTCTTAGTTTCATTTTATAGGCTAAAACCTTCAAAATTGTCTAGACTTGACTATTTTTGACCTATGATATGTCAATTTCCTGTGATTCATCCTAACCTCACCAAATTGTTATAGAGATAAAATGGGATAATGTAAGTTACAGGCTTGTTGACAACCATAAAGAAGTAAACAGATTGGCTTGCCTCAGAACAAAGCTTCTCTGTAGGCAAAGATTAGATGTTACTCTGTACTATCAAAGAAGGAATGAGAATGTGAATGATTATAAGGCCGTTACAAATGACCTTAAACACAAATTTCAGAGACTTCATGTGTAGAGTGACAGCATCATCCTCACCACAGCTGTATCAGTGACAACTGACTTTTCTTTTCCAGGACCCTAAGAACACACCTTCCCCTAGATGTCAACTTCAGAGGATGCATGAAGGGTTTCCAGTTCCAAAAGAAAGATTTCAATTTATTGGAACAGACAGAAACCCTGGGAGTTGGTTATGGATGCCCAGAAGACTCTCTTGTAAGAAGCATTCAGCCAAATGCTTTTAAATAAGCAGAGACAAAAATTACCACTTTCAAAAACTGAAAAATTTCTTTTCCATTTCTCTATGATCTCAGGTACACATTGGGTTCCTTTCTGCCACCAGCAGAAAGAGGAATCACTAAGCTAGAAAGGCTTGTGGGGCTCCTCTGTGACTTGTTCATTTGCTTCAGTTTAATGAGGGGTCATCGGAAGCCCAGAAAGGGGCCATGAGAGCCATTCAGGCTGGGGAAACCGGAGAAACTGAGTTCCAGCATAAACCGAAAGTAGAAACACAAACTATTTACATAGCAACCAAGAGGCAAGGCCTTCCAGATGTGAAAATTTCACATTTTAAGCATTTGGTAACCATCAAAAATGCTATATTCACTTTTTTTGGCACACAGATATCTCGCAGAGCATATTTCAATGGGCAGAGTTTCATTGCTTCAATTCAGAAAATATCTTTCTTTGACGGCTTTGAAGGAGGTTTTAATTTCCGAACATTACAGCCAAGTGGGTTACTATTCTATTATGCTTCAGGGGTAAGTATTTGTTTTTCCCCAAGGAAATTCCTTTGTGATAATTGTCTTATCTATTAAAAATAATTTTTACTCATGTTAAATTCATATAAATTTTCATAAATAAATATGAATTTTATGAATTAATATGAATTTTCATAAATTTCATATTAATTTTAACTCACATGTACATAGAGTTATTTCAGATACTTTATAAATTACTATATGCCTGTATTATACACCGGGAGTTCTTAACCTAGAATTCACAGACCCATCCCCCAAAGGGTTAAAGGACAAAATTCCGGAGGTCTGCAATTTGGGGGGATGGGAAAATTACATCTTTATTTTGTGTAATTGAAATTTATCATTTCCTTTAATTATAAATATAGGCAACAAACTACAGTCATATTGGCAGTATGTGTGACTTAGTCATTAATAGAAATCACAGATATTTTTTGTTTTGTACTGTAATTATCAAAGATATCTCAAAATGTCATGGCTATATCTAAATTATAGTAGTTATCTAACAGCTAGATCCGCCATTAGATCTTATTATTTAATGTCTTAATTACAAAGTATACCTATAATCCTATATCACAGATTTATTGTTTTAATAGTTTAAAAACTTATTTCAATTGAATTGGTTTTCTTTGTGTCCCTACACATTTTCTTTCTTTTTTTTTTTTATTAATATTAAATCATAGCCATTTTGGAGTTTCTGTATAAGTTTGTCACCTAATTACTGTGCAACCTCAGCTGCTCTGTTCCAGACGGCACTCCTATCTAACCTCCCAACTCAGTGCAGGAGTCCACACTTCACAAATCTTTCCACTCTGCTCCCACGTTCTCCTGCAAACTGGCGACTGCAATCGGCTGTGGGGGAGGGTGTTGGCTGCTGCCCGCTCTCATGGCTGCTGGCGGCTGGCTCAGCTGCTGAAGGGTCCTGTGGCTGCAGCCGGTTCCCACAGCTGGAGCGCTCAGGGACCTTATTCTTAGTTTTGTGGTTCAGAGTCTCCCTTTTGAATTGGGACTTTTGAGTCCAGCCACCTGCCAGTTCGCCACACAACCTGAACTGCCAGCCCCCTCCAACATTGCCCTCCAGGAATGCTCCGGTCTATTTAATCACTCCTGTTGTTCTGGGGGAAGACATCCGCCATCGTATAGTTCAAAATGTCTGTTTCCTGGGTGGGATCCCTTCCCTTCAATTTTCCATCGGGTTGCCCAGCTCCCCATGGTTTTGAGTGGCTCTCCTTTTGGGTGCCACCCTCAGCTCAGGAATAAATTTTCGTCAATTGGGTTTTGCCAGTAATTGCAAGCTCCTGTCCTCCGTAAGGGAGGGGCCTGCCAGCCAGCACAGCCAAGCAGGGAAAAATCTCTACAACAGAGTCCGTGGTTTTAAACTACCCCTCATATACAGCAATCTGCCAATTCTCTGAGTGTCTCCAGCTGTCCGTCCACACCAATAATCCACACCCGGAAAAGGTCCAGACCCCTCTTCCTCTCATCTGATGACTTGGGAGAGGTGGGCTACACGTCCGTCCCGTTCACCATCATGCTGCACCTCCCAGGATGTCCTCTTTTTAAGGAATGGTTCCTTTCTTATGTTTTGTCCAAGAAACCTAAAGAGTCATGACCTTTAGCCTGTGAGTGGGCCACTTGAATCTGTGGAATAAATTAAGAGCAAAACCTGACATTTCCCAAGATAAAGAAATTCTGCCTGAAGATTGCAATGTCAAGTCCTGAACTCCTGCCTGAGTTTCCAGCTTGCTGGTCTCCCCTACACATTTTCTTTCATTTGTTTTATTTATTTTTTACTTATTTGTATATATTCGTGGGGTACAAGCACAGTTTTGCTGCGCTGATGTATGCCACTGTGGTGAAGTCATGGCTTCCAATGCATTCGTCACTGGAGCAAAGCACATTGTAGCCACCAAGCACCTCCCATCATCCATCCCTCTCCCCCGACCCCACCCCATTGAGTGTCCACTGTCCATCATCCCACTCTGCTTCCATGTGAACACACTATTTGGCTCCCACTTGTAAGTGAGAACATTCGATATTTGTCTTTCTGTGTCTGAATTGTTTCACTTAAGACAACAGCCTCTAATTCTATTCATGTTGCTGCAAAAGACATAATTTCATTCTTTTTTATGGCTGAATAGCATTCAGTTGTGCATATCTACTTATTCTCTTTATCCAATCCTCTGTTGATGGACCCTTAAGTTGAGTCCATACAGTTGCTATTATAAATAGTACTGCAATAAACATGTGACTGCAGTTACCTTTTTCATATTGATTCCTTTGTATACAGGATGGCCATAAAGTTCATGTATAATTTAAAATTCTGTGCAACTGAAAATTGCACGTGAACTTTATGGCCACCCTGTATTTTGTTTCATGCATTTTAAAATATTATTTTATGAAGGGGTTCGTATGTATCACTAAAAACCCAAAGGTGCTTCTGACATGAAAAAGTTTAGGAAACCCTATTTGTATGTTATGAATAAACACATTTGTGATGTAATTTATAGAAGAGTATAAAGAACATACATATGTCTCTGTTCCTGGATTTGCTATAGAACATGTGTGCTTTGCTCCTAAAAATATCTCATTTCAAGAATGAACTAAGGTCTATGGAGGGTTGGTCACCCTAAGATCTAACTGATGTATGTCTAGAAAGGTTGTCACCAATATATACATGGATGGGCCAAGTCATAACATCATTGATGAAGGCAGTTTTCACTGTTCATACATATTTCTTGCTTCTGTCACATTTATATCCAATTTAATTTAAATCAGTAACATCTTTGAGAATTCACCCCAAACATTTGGCAGGATATTTTCCCCCAAACCTGCCTCAGATTACCCTGGTGAGTTAAATAGCACTTTTTGTCCACAGAACATAGTCTAATATGAGGGCAGACTTTGGAAGTTTGTGCCCATCGAAGGAAAGAAAAGCGAGATTAACATTTGCCAATATTTTACAAACAAGCAATAGAGAATTTGGAAGAAGAATTAACTCTTACTTTTTAAAATTTTCTTTTCTGCCTCATAGATGAAAAAGTGAAACACTTAAAAAAGCCAAACTTGCAAATTTACTCTTGCCAAGTCATCTAGCTACATCCCAAGGAGACCCAAATATTGTCTTTTCAAAAAGGATGAGAAGATCGAAAGTAGGAGAGTAACTGAGACTGGGATAACCACTCTCAGCATAACAAAAAGCCACCAAAAATGTTTAGTTCAAAATACAGGGGATTCATTTTTCCATGGAAACGTGTCTAATTTTATAAGCAATACCAATACAGAATTTTGGGGGTTATTCATAGAAATTATTTTACAAGCAAATTTCCTGCACACTGTGTGTTCCTTTAAGCATCACCATTAAGCGAATGTTGAAAGTGTGCCCGTCGTTTGATTCCCCAGACTCCCGACTTAAAGGCCTGTGCTTGCATTTCAGTCAGACGTGTTCTCCATTTCACTGGATAACGGCACTGTCATCATGGACGTCAAGGGAGTCAAAGTTCAGTCGGCAGAGAAGCAGTACAATGACGGGCTGTCCCACTTCATCATCACCTCCGTCTCACCCACCAGGTGCAGCTCCTCACTTTTTGTTCTTTCCATGACATCTATTTATGGGACGTGATTTTGTCCAACAACACTATGAATAATAGGCTGTATCCTATTGCTTCTCTACTATTGAAACAAAAATACTGGAACGACTTACCTTCACCAAAAAACATTGCTGTTTATTTCAAGACATGACAAATAAATCACTATACAATGACTTAAAAGAAACATAAAAGTTATAATCTCCTTGAGGGAAGAGCCTACTCATACTATGCACTAAATGGGGTGTGTGGTTGCCCATAGAAGGAGTCTGATGAGAAAAACTGGTCTTGTTTAGACATTGAATTGAACAGTTCAGACTACTACACTCATGGCCACGTTTTAAAGGATCCGACTTTGTTTTTAAAAATACATAATATCTAATTCCTTTTTCATAATAAGAAAGATTACTGGAAAAAGAACAAAACCTCTCTTGTAGACTGCTACTATTCCGTGTCCACTTTTGTGGAGCTCTAGCATCAAAAGAAATCACTGATAGACTTTTCTAGATTCCTGTTTCCAATCAGTGTCAAAACCACACAATGTGCTTCACAGTGAAAATGGTCTTCCCCAAATGAGATTAAATGATCACCATGAGGTACATTCTGTTTTATCCACAAAAAGGTAATGCCAGTGCTAATCATTGGAACTTCTTGTTTTATGCGTTTAAATTCCAATCTTGGCTTGGAGAGTCTTTTTGAATATAGAAATATTCAACCATTTTATCCTGAGCCCCATGACGAGCTTGGTAACTTCATTATCTTCTCATTAACCTGATGTTCCTTTTCAATTCCGTGAGAAAACCCGGTTATCCAACCTAGAGTGGAACTCAGGTAAGATGCTAGCTATGTGGTAGATAAAGGAGCTTTTTCCTTTGCAGATATGAACTGATGGTAGATAAAAGCAAACATGTGAATAAGAATCCTGCCAAAGGAAAAGCTGAACAGACACAAGCAGGTGAAAAGAAGTTTTACTTCGGTGGCTCACCCGTCAGAACCCAGCATGCTAATTTCACAGGCTGCATAAGTAATGCCTACTTTACCAGGTACCATCTCTTTATGATTAATTAATATGCTTGATATGATTGTCTTGATCTTCTTATGATTGATAAGAAGATCAGTACTTTTAAAGTACTTTTAAAGTTTTGTTTTTTGATCTTCTTATGATTGATAAGAAGATCAAAACAATAGTGAAAACATTTACATTATTAAAACTGAGAACTATGAAATTTATCCGAGAGGTATTGGGGACAGGGATTAAAAGCTTGTGTAGGCTTGAGCCACTGTCATACTTGGGTTTGTGTGTGGGTGTTTCTGCCCTTTAATTTCTGTATAATCTTGGCTAAGTAAGCCATCATTCTGTACCTGAAAAATGCAGATAACATTATAATAGTGCCTGGTTGGGAAACTTGTAATACGGGATAAATGAGACGTAGAAACTCGTAAAGTACCTGGCATACAGCATGCTTCAAATACTAGATGTAATTATTTTTGTACTTGTTGTCCTGCTGTAGTAGAATATAATATACTCAAATTCCTGTTAGAAGCTTAAGAATGTTGTCTTCATAGGTAACTTTAACCAAAGCCATTAATCTAGGTCCTTAACAAAGACAAAAGAGGCTCCATCAGTACAAGAACAAGCAGGGAGGAATTTAAGTAAGAAACACAGAGGCAGCACCACTCATCCAGAGGATGGTGGGGAAAAGAGGTTCATCAGTCAGTGAGTTACCAGGCACATAGGTATTGATTGGCTGAGTGATAATGTAAAAGGTTCTGGTTAAAATAGTGGTTGATGGGTAAAGATCCATCACACACACACACACACACACACACACACACACACACATTTTTAATTACCAAAGTTCTTTGTCTTCCCTAATTTTTATCATGTAATCCTGATCAGTACTTTTAAAGTTTTGTTTTTTACTGTTACAAACACAGGTTAGACAGAGACGTGGAGGTTGAAGATTTCCAGCGGTATTCTGAAAAGGTCCATACCTCCCTTTATGAGTGTCCCATAGAGTCTTCACCGTTGTTTCTCCTTCATAAAAAAGGGAAAAATTTCTCTAAGTCTAAACCAAGTCAAAATAAGAAGGTAAGAGATAATGCTGTCCCAGCTTCCCAGTTGCCCTCATGTTACATACACACAACTCTAGACACTGCTGCTTTGCAGATTTACTCGAGTTTGTAAGTGTCTACACATAGGAAAGGTGAGATTCTTAGAGTATGAGATATTCTACTTTATCAGTTTCATTGCATCCATTCTTTTTTTTTTGTTGTAGAAACACTTTAATATTTTTTATTTTTAATTTATATGCAGTAAGTGTACATATTTGCGGATACAGAGTGGCATTTCAGTACATATAGACAAAGTGCAATAATCAAATGAGGGTGATTAGCATATCCATCACCCCAGACATTTACCACTTCTTTGTGTTGGGAGCATTCAAATCTGGTTGTCTAGCTATTTGAAAATGAGTAAATAACAATAAATTTTTGTTAACTACAGTCATCCTACAATGCTATGGACTATGAGAACTGACTGTCCTATCTATCTAACTGTGTCCATTAACCAGCCTCTTCCTAGCCTTCCCTCACTCCTACCCTTCCTATCCTCTAATAACCACGATTCTACTCTCTATTTCTATGAACTCGACTTTTTTTAGCTCCCACCTGTGAGAATGGGAGGCATTTGTCCTTCCCTGCCTGTCTTACTTCACTTCACACACTGTCCTCCAGGGTCGTCCATGTTTCTTGCATCGCTTCCTCTTCCCAACAAAACAGTTTCAATCTGCCGTTCACTCACACCTCCAACTACTTTTTATTACATTGGCTAAAATTGTTCTGTGCTAAAAACAATTGTACAAATAATACATATTGTTTAATTCTATAATTCACTAACATCACTTGATTTTGTGTAACAATCTCAGGCTTTGGTCACCATCACAGAAGTTATTAAAGTTTTTCTGATCTTACGCTGGTTTTCCCCTCCTTCCTTGACTTTCACTTTAACCATTCACACATACAGTTGAGGATCAAAATCTTGAGTTCTACAATTCCATTCTCAGACTTCTAGTCTTTCTCACTTATTTGCTCACAGAATGCGTATAATTTGCCTTCATTACATATGAAACCCTTAATCCCTTTCCATTCTTTCCATCTAATCCTCACCACCCCTTTCATGGTCCAATTTAACAATGCACTCAGGTGTCAGCGCTCCCATCCTGGCCCTTGCCACCATCATCTCTCACCTGAATTACTGCAATAACCTCTCAGCAGATCTCTTTGCTCCTGTTAGTCTATTTTCAACACAACAGCCAGATTCTTACAAATATAAATCTTATCATGTCACTCTTCTCCTCAAAGTGGCCTCCATGGCATTCAGAGTAAAAGTCCAAGTCACTACTATTTATGAGAGGCCCTGAGTGATCCACGTGCCTTTCCCTCTCAAGTTCATCTTCTCCCACACCAGCCTCCTGACTATTCCAAAGACAGGTGATGGACACTCCTACCCTAGGCTCTTTATTTGAGCTTTGCTTCTACCTGAGCCACTCTTCCCCCAAATACCTGCACAAAGTTCTCCTTCTGGGATTGCTCCACTCTCATCTGCTCATTGAGACTTACTTTGACCCTCTATTTAACACCATAGTCTCCCATCAATACTATTGACCCCTTTTGCCTTTTTCTATTTGTTATTTTCCCATAGAACTTTTCACATTTTAATTTATTGTGCTTCATTTATAATGTTTATTGTCTGCCTCCTC
Organism: Loris lydekkerianus; assembly: GCA_963574355.1. Classification (NCBI taxonomy): domain Eukaryota; kingdom Metazoa; phylum Chordata; class Mammalia; order Primates; family Lorisidae; genus Loris; species Loris lydekkerianus. The sequence continues at coordinate 23,602 of CAUYPK010132456.1, forward strand.
TGCTAGAGTGCTGGTTCATTTGTTTTGTTTACTGATGTATCCTAAGAATCTAGAAAAATTCATGAATGGGTGTACAATAAATATGTAGCTATGTGCATCATGGATTAAATGAGTTCATGTGTGAAAGGCACTTAGCCCAGAGCAAGGAATACAGTAAATAAACATACAGTGAATATTAGTTGCTATATCTCTAAAAAAAGTTTGTGAATATTCCTGGAAGATCAACTCCTGAAAGTAGAATTCCTTGGCTTAAGGGAATGTGCACTTTCAATATTGAGGCAATATCAGTTTACATTCTTCCAAACATCCGTGGACCAAAGTGGATCACATGCATTTGAAAGAAACTATTGTCCCATACAATTGCCAACACTGAATATAATGGAATTTCTAGAATTTTGCCAAGCGAATGGACAAAAATGGCACCTCAGTGAGGTTTTGGTTTGCATTTCTCTGAATACTAGCAAGTTTGACTATCTTTTCTGAGGAAGAACTGATTTCCTTTCAAGGCTGGTTTCTGGACTGTCAGCAAACGGAAGTGGCTTTACCAGCTTCCCTGACCATTATGTCTTGAGTACCTCCCCAGAGATTTGAGCACATGTGGACCACTTTTTTTACACTTGATCTTAGCCAAAAGGGTTTTTTCTAAGCCCACGAAACATTTCCTTTCTTCACACAATTTCTTAATTAGTATTAATAAAATAAGTTTGTTCATATAGAATGAAAACATAGTAGTTTTTCAGGATCCTTGTCAGAATTTGAGATGGAAGATTAAATGATTCAGGCAGAGAGATAATCTCATTGATCTTTATAAAGGATTTTGCTAGAAGTTACTATGAAAGACTTTCAGAGGATACCATGAAATCCTAATGGATTCTTACTATCACCTTCATACATCAATGCTAAAAGGCTTATCCTAAGACTATTTTAGCTGACACTTGAACACTGGTCACTGAGTCATAGGCAGCAGGTTAACATCACAGATTTATAGGGGAGATCAACTAAAGTAAACACAATTTTCTTTAAATGAATAGTTTTCTAAATGATGCTGTCCATATAGTTTTCTATGTAGAACTCAAATCTAAAATGTAGTTTTCTAACATTCAGTTTCAAGATTACAATCAACAGCCCTATTAACACAAAATTCTCAATATGAACACAAGCTTTTCCTTGTTATTGAAGATCTCTCAGCCTTTATAGTAAATAGTGTTGGACAGAAACTCAATTTTACAATAACAAGATACAGAATCACTATAGATTTCACTTACCTATCCTGGTACCTAGAATGTCATCATTGGCTAATCTTTTCTTGTATTTACCCTTGTTTAAATAGCTTCATAAGCAGCCACCAAGAAAAACCTGTGGCTCTGCTTTAAATTTTTATCAAGGCTTTATCAAAGAATTAGGATAATAATTTTTTTCACAATCATCTAATATTCCATTTTATACATTCATTATAACATAGAATTTGTTTCCCATTTCTCCTCTTATGGGTGAAGATCATTGTGCATAAATATTTGAGTATGTTGCTAAATGAATCTTTAGGATGGATTCTTAGAGGTAAAATTACTGGATCAAGGAAAATTGCTTTCTAAAAATGTAACATGGATTTATATTTTCCCATGAGTATTTGAGAATACCTATCTTAACCACCTATGCTCCAGCCTTAAGAATTTTTATAATTTTTACATTTCAAACTCAATTGGGAAAGTAGTTTCTCATTGGGGATTAAATGTAAAAATGAACATTTTATGTATTGTAATAGACATCATTGTGGGGTGTCTGGCCAACCACTCTTTCCTCTAAGAATTGATTCCCTACCCACCAGGCTGCCCCTCTTCTAGATGTACAACCTCATTTCCCTGGATATAGATCCGAAGACCAGAGTGGATCACATGAATTAAGCTGGGCCATCAGATTCTGGAAATGTAGAAACTCAGAGAGACTAACCTGAGCTGGTCCTTAATTGGAGAAGACGCAAACCTAAGAGCTCTGTGTTAATTATGCACACACAAAAAGCCACTTCATAAAGAGTGAAATGCACAAAGATGTCTGCAGAGAAAGAAAAATGAAAGTAGACACTGAGAATCAAAGCTAAGATACAGAAACCTCCAGAAAGGGAGTGCCCTGATTCACTCTAGCTTTCCAATTCCTGATTCTGGGACCTGGAGGGATCCCACTATCCTATCATCTCTTGGATTGTGTAAGATACCCCTATACCCTTATAACATGTTGCTCTCTTTTTCTTCAGTAGCTCAACTAGCTTGGCTGCTGTCTGACAAGGGAATCTTGCTAAACGGAAATTGGTAACACCAGTGATATTGTAATTACTAGGTCCTCCAGGAAAAACATTCAATGGTGAAGTCAAAGTCTGGTGGAGTTCAGTGAGAATCCCCACACATGCATCTATTTTAGGATAATAAGCTTTGTCTTTGTGTTGTGTGGTAATGAAGTAATTAAGTTATAACTTGTTTTGTTTATTATTATTAAGAACAGTGGTTCTCAACCTTCCTAATGCCTCCTAATGCCATGACCCTTTAATACAGTTCCTCATGTTGTGGTGACCCCCAACCATAAAATTATTTTCGTTGCTACTTCATAACTATAATTTTGCTACTGTTATGAATCGTAGTGTAAATATCTGATATGCAAGGTGCATTTTCATTGTTACAAAGGGGTCGCGATGCACACGTTGACAGCTGCTGATTAAGAGCATGTAGCCACAGAGGATTTAGAGTACTTGGTTGTCATATATACAGATATCAGAGGAGTCTGAGACAGCAGATGAGAGATAACCTCCTAGTTCGTGTCTTCACACAGAGAAGCACAGTAAGACAAGGCTGGTAAATTGAGACTGTCCTGTTTCTAATAGCCCCTTACTTTGTTGAGCCCCTGGAGCTAAGTGGATACATTGGTGAAGAAAATGTGAGATCTTCACCTTGGAAATGGAGAGAATAGGGAGCAGCCGAAGCTGGGGAGAGTCCCCAGTGCCACGGTCTAGGCCCTGTGCAAAGGGTTTCCAGCTGGGCCCCTCACTAAGACGAAGATGATCACATCTCCCATTGTAGGGCGTGTTACTCTAGGATTGAAACACGGCGTAGGTTTGGGGGAAATGTCTCCTTTAGTTCCAGGAGAAAAAGACCTGGAACAAAAAGTATTGGCAAGTGGGTGTATTTCCCCCAACCAAGAAAGATATCTGTAGCAGTGGTTCAGGTTCTGAGTCCTGAGGACTATGCCAGAAGGGGAGGAGGAAATGGTGGGAACACGTGGGCTTTCCCCTGGCATGTGTGAAGCTTTGAGTTCCCATCTCTTTTTCTCCAACCTCACCACCACCTAAGAGACTCCACTGCCAGAACCTGACTGTGAAAGCTTCTGCTCTGATAACAGCACTGGCACAGCTGGTCTTCCCTTTCATTAATTAACCTGACTTTGGCCCACGACCTCTAGATTTGGAGGGTAATTCTGGGATTTGGCTGAAACACTGACTTTTTGGAGGTCTTGTCTTTTGCCCATGTAGGATTAAGGATTTTACTGCTGGTCCATTCTAGTTTGCAATATATCTTCCAGAAATTTTACACTGCTTCTTTCTTCTAGATTTCTAAGACTTCTGTGTATTATTTTTATATGTATAGTTCTTCTGAAATTTCAGTGGGAATTAGGGAGAAAGGAAACTAAACGTGTGTGTTCATTCGATAATCCTGAATCAGAATTTGTCTTATGTTTTAATTTAGGTTAATTTGAGGGTACAAAGAATTAGGTTACACTGTTTGCATTTGTTAGGTAAGATCCCTGTTGTACTGCGTCCCGCCCTCAGGAGCTGTGCCATATACTCTTACATTGTGCCCATTAGGTGGGAGCACACCAGTCCCCTTCCTTCCGCCCTTCTGCCCCTCCCTTCCTCCTGCTCCTCCCTTCTTGAATTGAACTGAGTTTTTCTCTTGTGTGGGCGTGTGTTAGATCATCTACTGGCTTCATATTAATATTGGGTACCTTGCTTTTCCATTCTCGTGATACTGTACTAAGAAGAATGTGTTTTCTTATCTAATCCTTCCTCTTGCCTCCAGGCCTCCCTGCTGCCACATATTTCCTCTCCGATCTGCCATTCCTTTGCTCCTGTCTTCCTCAGCGAGTCAGAGCAGTCCACTTCCTGCTTTTAAAACCTGTGTGGCTCCTCATCCCCTAAACTATAAAACTCACCCTCTAGCAAGGTCCTTTCTTTCTAAGTGGTACCAACCTATTTATAGGATAATTTCCTATTTATTTACCTGTTTCTCCAAATTGATTTTCAGATCCTTAAAAAACAGGAATAGTTCCTTACTTTTCTTATTTTTTTAATTTATTTAATTTTTTATTTATTTTTACATATACATGTGTTTATTAGGTTTCCATTTTTTGCCTTCATAAAATTGAAGAGGCTTAAAATTTAATAACAATAACAATGTTTAAGATAAGGACTAGAAACAAAAACCTTGTAAAGAATGAACGAACATAAATACATTCAGAAAAGAAATCAGAGAATTGCTGCATCAAAATATTAAGCAATAATAATAAAGACAAATGCAAAGAAAATAACATTCACATTGTCAAA
>CAUYPK010132458.1:0-16450 GCA_963574355.1 Loris lydekkerianus
TTTTAATAGCTTGGCCCTCATCCCCCAAATATCTGACACTAAAAAACAAAAATACCAAAATGGGCTAGAGAAAGGAACACTAGGAGATACTTCATGCATCAACCTATTCCAGCTCTATTTCTTTTATTTTGACAACAAACCCATAGTTTGAACCCAGAAATTCATGAATAAATCTGTTTTTACGATATTTCTAGACCAATTGTTTCACTTTAAAGACAGTGAACAGAGAGTTTGGGATTATACAGTCCTCCAGATGTGGGAGTGTTATATGTCTATTATAAAAATACGTCAGCATAGGAAGTGCTATGTGAGTGAGCGTATGTGTGTATATATTTGTCTAAATTACATTTAATCTACTGCAAAGCGTAAGTTAGTTAACATTTGAAGAGCCCTAATCAGAAATATACATGGTAGGAATGTTAGCATCTGGACAGTTCTCATCAGAAGTTCCAACTCCAGAAACTCCACAATGAACACTTTACCTATCAAATTCTTAATCTATCCCATAGAGTTCATTAATTTACCATGAAGGATATTTGAAATGATTTCTCACTGCAGAAAGGAGTAGTGTTTAAACATGTGGCTTGGCTAGAAATATCACACATGCATCTCTCTCTACTAGAACATAAATGGAGTAGGAGGATCCAAGAAACCCAATAATCTGCTTCCGGGGGGACCCTAGCCTTGGTCTCATTCTGATGCTATGTGGCACCTCTCGACAGAATTCTATTCCCTAATGCAACTGGAAAGCTCCTTAATCCTAGCTCCAGACAGAATATTGCCACGTCTGCCTGCAGTAAACCTTTCTTTCAAATTACTTTTAAGAATGCTAAAGGGCAGAGGGGTAGGGCTTTACAAGACCTACGACTTCCATGGGTCCCCTTGCTAATAAATGTTAGCACTGGCAGCAGAATTCATTGTAATTTCACGGCAACATGTCACCTGATAGCATCTTATGGGGGAGATAGGGAACTGTGGACTCCTACCCATCTATAACCCATGGAGGCAACCAATGGCCACCCAAACAACATGACAATTCTGAACTGCCAGATTGCCTTAGGACAGTGTGCAACAGGTCAGCTTGAATTTACAATCCTGGGGATTTGTTGGGAGAATAATATTTATGCTTTCCTACCTGCATGGCAGCCCTCAGGAAAAGGCACTTCATCTTTCCTCCTTCTATAGGGAAGTTTTGGAGGAGACGTATGTGAAGCCCTTTCTCTGCCTTCATGTTCCTCCTGACTCTGCCCTAATATGGAGGTGAACCATTTGGCCAGATTGGACATTCACTGGGCCACAGTGCACTGAGATAACAGCTGACGGCCATTCTTGACATGCTCTCCTGTTCTCTCTCCACTTCCTCTTTTACTTCCTTCTTTGGGTATGACAGGCCCTCTTGAGCTTTGCAACTTCCCTGAGTAGACACATCTGGGAAGGACCTAGGATTTGCCTGCTGAAGCAGACTCTTCTCTCATGTTGGTTTTCTCTCTTTGGGCCTTAATTATGGTGCCCATTTATGTGTCCAGTTGGGAATGGATTTAGAGTCTACTCAGCTATCTCTATCAGCTATTGTGCGTGCTCACTCTCTTGCCTCTCTCTCTCTCTCTCTCTCTCTCTCTCTCTCTCTCTCTCTCTCTCTCTCACACACACACACACACACACACACATACACACACATACACACACATACCTCATGTAGATCTCAGGATTCCAGATTTAGGGCCATGCAAGGTGGCTCATACCTATAATCCTAGCATTCTGGGAGCCCAAGGTAGGTGGGTTGCTTGAGCTCAGGAGGTCAAGACCAGCCTGAGCAAGAGTGAGACCCTGTCTCTAAAAATAGCCATGTACTGTAGTGGGCACCTGTAGTCCCAACTACTTGGTAGGCTGAGGCACGAAAATCACTTGAGCCCAAGAGTTTGAGGTTGCTATGAGCTATGACACCACAACACTCTACCGAGGGCAAAAAAGTGAAACTCTGTTTCAAAAAAAAAAAAAAAAGGTTCCAGATTCAGGTCTGAGCCATGTTCTCCAATTCACCTTTCACCAGGTGATGAAAGATGGCTTGTTGGGCACTTGCCCAAGCATCACTTAATAAAACTGCTCCTCATTTATTGCTGGCTGTTGATCCATAAGTACACACTCTACTGGCTGGAATTCAAAAAGGAAAGACATGTGGTACCCTGAAGCTCTACCAGAATACTCCACCCATCAAAATCATTTTTTCTAACAATATTTAATAATGTGGCAATATATTTACTATAGAATTGCAAGTGAAAAAAGCTTCAAGTTCAAGAGGGTATGTAGTGTGGTTTCAATTTTGTTTTATATATGAAAGAATAATGGAAGAAAATATGCTTGAAATGTTATCTGCCTATCTCAGAGGATGGAAACATGGAAGATTTCTATTTTTGATCATTATACTTGCAAAATCCTTTACAATGAACAAAAACATTTATAACCTTGTCGGGGCAGGCTCTATACCAGCATGTCCCATAGAGATAGAATGCAAGCCACATATGTCATTTTTCCTTTTCTAGCAGTCATACTTTTTCACATATAGGAAACAAATGAAATTAATTTTAATAATGTATTTAATTTAACCCACTATACCAAAATATTATCATTGGAACGTGAGCTCAGTATAAAAATCATTGATGAGATATTTCCATTCTCTCTTTTGTACCAAGTATTACACTTAGAGAACCAGCCATACTTTGGACCAGCTGCATTTCAAGGGTCCTATAGCCACATGTGACTAGTGGCTGCAGGAATGGACCTCACAGCTCTACACACAAGCATCAAGAATCAGCATGGAACCCATGACACCAGAGAGCAAAGGTCTCCCCTGGTGTGCTTTAGACCTTGACCTTCTAACACAGGCATCTTTGGATGATAAGACTTTGTGGGCCCTTGTCAGGGAGTATATATACACCCTTGGTTCACCTGCTGCTCACTGAGTCATCATCATCACAGGTCAGGAACTTGGCTGGCAGCTAAAGGTAATGAAGTAAAAGAAGTGAAACCTTGTCCTCCTGTTGGCCCAGCATCCAGTGGGCCATAAATAGATGACAGCTCCAACAAGGTGTGCCACTGATGCAGCACAGACTTCCCGCAGGAGGAGACACTAGAGTGGGTCCTGAAGGTGAGCTGAGAGTTGCTGTCGAAAGAAAACAGGAACAGGTGTATAAGGGAGCCAGCCTCTCGGGGAACAGATGGGGGCTGGGGCTGCTCCAGTAGCAGATTGTGTTGGGGGGGGGGGTGGGAGGAGAGGGGCAGGGACCACGGGCAGAGAACAAAGTGGAGAGAGAGTCTTAGGTAGTTAGTTAGATCTGAGCAGGGCAGAGGACAGACCTGGTTGGTCTGTTTTAGACTGGCTTGGGTCAGGCTGCCCTGGGCTATTATGGGATAGAGGCTGATTAAGACCTTGCAGGTGGGTTGTTACCAAGACCTTGAAGGTGGGTTGTTTTGAGAACAGAGTTAATTAAGACCCTGGGAGACTTCCAACAAGCAGCTGATACTCCTCAAAGTTGGGTATAAAACCCAACACTGTGCTTTGATTTCCAGGTCATTAGTAAACACTTTTTCTTACTAAAACCTTACTTGTTTTCTCCCATTGTTTCAGTGACTACCCCAAGCCACAACGCTGCTCTAACAAGGTGATTGTGGTGTCTTGGGAAGACCACCGTGTCTGCTACATGGAGGCTGTGTGGGGGCCACAGAGCAACTGGTGGTGTGAGGACTGGTTAGAAGGAGAGTATGGGGACAAGGGAAGAGAGGGCAAGTCAGCAAAACTTAGTGACAGGAGGTGGGTATGAGGGAGAGGAGAAGGGAGGACATCTTAGTCAACTTTGCTCACTCCTGGAGTCTTAGTTCCGCTAAGCCAGTGGACCACTGAGACAGAAAACAACGAGATGCCATCTGTCTTGTAGAGTAAACTGAGCAAGCACCGGACACAGCAACCCCTGTCACGTGGGTCCCAGGGGTAAGGCTGGGACTTGAATCTCTCCCTGTAACTAGCCTGCTGCCCTGTCTAGGGCTCCATGTGCCTCAAGACTGGGCTCCACACTGGCCCCTTGCTGTGACTTGGAGATCTCCTGAGGCTTCATCCGCCTTGCAGCCCCTTTCTGGGTGCCCTGTCCTACATGGGCGGAGCCACACTGCCCCCTGGCCACCTGTCGTTCAAGTCCATTTTCTCTCCTACCAGGAGAGGAGGCTCATTTTCACTCATTCTTCTTAAATATTTCTTTTTCTCAAATTTAATGTCAGACTGTCTCAAAAAAGTAATTTTAGCAATACCAGAGCACTCATATATTCCTTCCCGTGCCAAAGTCATGTTTCCAGCAAATGTAATTTCTTCTACTAAATACAAATTCCAGCACAAAGCAAAAAATACTAGTAATGTCAAATTCCAGCACAAAGCAAAAAATACTAGTAATATTCTTCACATTTCCGGAGCACTTGTAGTTTCCAGGGCAGTTCCGAGGTTTCTCACTGGCCTAAAGGCTATGCAATCCCCGGCCCGTGCCAACCTCTCTTTCCCTCACCCCTGCCCGATCTCTGCGGGAGCTATGCCGTCTACCTGGAAAGCCTCCCCCTGCCCTTCACACCTTGTTCTTTTCCACCTGAACTTCCTCCAGGAACCATTGCAAGCTCAGCCCAGCCCCACCTCAGGCTCAGATTGGTACCCTCCTACCTTGGGTCCCAAAGCCTCTGTACACCCCTTCTCTCAGGCCTGGCCACACCAGATCGTAGGGCCACCTGCCTCCCTGCCACTAGACCTCAAGGCAATTGAGGGCACATCCTATGTCACTTTCATGTTTTTTTATTTTTTTTAAACTTTGCACAACGTCTAGCATACAAGATAGATAAACAATATAGTATCTCATTTTTACTTTCAGTAACGGGTGAATAGAGGCTTTAAAAAGCTGTGTGCAAGCCCTAGCCCCAGGACCTCATGTGGAAATAGGGGCTTTGGAGAAGAAGATCTCAAGGTGACATCATCTTGGATTTGGGGCAGCCCCTAAATTCTGTCATTCTTAAAATAGAAAGGAGAAAGAGCTTTTAGGCACAGAGGGGGAAAAATTCATGTGAGGACAGAGGCAGACGTTGGAGTGATATGTTAATGGGTAAAAATGAAAATAAACTCTGTAAAATCGTTTAAAGAGGTTTATTCTTAACCCATTGTGTGTGTCAATGGCCTGGGGCACATGTTTTCAAAAGGTTCTGAGAAAATGCACTTGGTAGCTGCTTTACGGTTTGGCTATATACGTTCATGAGACAGGGATTACATACACATCAGGTCAAAAATCAATACCTGGTGGGAATATGTTGGTTTGACGCACAAAGGGAGCATATCTGGAAAAGGGGGGCCTTATAGATTATAGGTGGGTTTAAAGATTCTTTGATTTGTAATTGGTTAAAGAAAATGAAGCTTCATCTAAAGACTCAGAATGTTTCAAGGTAAGATAAGGATGTCTGTTAATTAGACAAGACACTGCAATACCCCAGTGATCTGAGAAGTAAACTGGTGGCCTGGAAGTGCATTGGAGCTTTGTCTTGCACAGCCTTAGGCCTGTTAATGACGTAGCATCTCACTGCTAGAAACAGCAGCTCCAAAAGGAGAAGACATGACCCATGTGTCTGGCCTCCCTTCCCCTCACTGCTGGCAACTCAGCCTTAAGGTTGCTCAGGGGTCTCCTCAGCCAAGAGGAAGCCCATTCAGATGGCTGGGGGCCTGAGACTTTATTTCAGTTCCCAGATGCTTCTATAACCCAAGGAGCACAAGCATCACGGGAGCTTCCAGAAGCTATGAGAGTAGCAAGGATTAGCCCCTTCCCTGCAGCCCCCAGAGGGAGCCACCCCTGCTGACCCAGCCCCTTAGCAATCACCATCATTATCAGTGTTAACTGTGCGTAGAAAACGTGAAAGACGCGTGACCTGACTACCTGCTCACAGATTCTACGTGTTGGGAGACGGGCTGTGTGGGGGACCTAATCTGGAGGGCACCAAGTTAGGATTGGGGTTGGGGGGGCCTAGGAATTTGTAAGAGCTGCTCCAGGGAGAGGGTATGTGGCAGAAAGGAGGGGGCTGCAGGGAGAGAGGAAGAGGTGTCACAGGGGAGGGCTGTAATTTAATTAATTAAAGGAGGAGGATCTTTTCTTGTCTATCTACAACACATTTTCAGGTTCAAAATCATACATGTTATCTTTACCAAAGCCACTGCTCCTCCAGGCCTTTTCCAATCTACTTCTTCATCAGAAACTTGACAGTTATTGGAATAAAAATTAAGATATACTGGCCTCCATAAAATGGCATTTTTTTTTTGATGCCTGGTTAAGGCAAGTGCCAATATCTTATCTCATCAGAATGGATTTGCTAATTGTGCTGAGGTGGGTAATATTTTGATTCTTTTAACTCAGCCATACCCCACCACCACCCCAAAAAAATTATACTTCTGGAATGCACTGAAGGCAAACCAAATGAACCAAGAGACTCCACAATTCTTGGGACATGGCAGGAGCATTTTATTATTAGGAATATATCTATATACAAATAACACACAGGCCAAGAAGCAAATTAGCAGATCTCTCCAGGATGGGGGAAGAGGCACCGCTGAGAACTTTCAGGTTTATTTTTATAATTTTAACACAATTCAGAAATTTTCCAGAAGGTCAGAGGGCCTGAAGCAGATGGTGGGCTTCCTCTGACTCACCACAGTAACGTCCTTCCTGGCCAGGTCCCGAGCCACGGTTCATGGCCTTGTCATGTCCCCTCCCATGAAAGCCAAAGACTCATGCCCAGCCAGCCTGGGCCCTGCCCACAGCCTCTCCGGCCACCCATCCACCTGGGGATGTCACTTCCTTCTTTAAAACTTTCCACTCAACCTTTCCCTGGGGATCAAATCCCAACCCCTGGACCCAGTCACCCTGAGTCACGTCTGCCTCGCACTCTTTCTGGCAGCAAGATGCACCTGAGCCCAAATCACATCAAAGCATTAATAATTTGAATTTCCAGCTCATTTCTTGCATGGCGAATGTGCAGCATTTCCTAAATGAAGGGGTTTTCTTATTGCTTGTTACACATAACGATATGTTACAGATGATAACATATGTTATAGGTTACACATATAACCCTCTATTTCATTTACTTTTGAACACTCTAGCCACCTTGCCTTCAAGTTTTATCATCTAACCTATTTGCTTACTTTAATAATTTGTTAAATTTTTATTGTTTTTAAAATTCTGAGAAGACTAAACAATAATATGCTCCTCAGAAGTATGCCAAAGCACTTTAAAAAGGAAAAAAAAAAAAAGAAAGAAAAAAAGACGTGCTAATGGTACTGAGGTTCTGGAGTAAATGTCTTTGCTCATATGAGACCACAATAGAAGATGGGCTGAGGTTGTCACTGAATCTGTAATTTATTTTCATGTGATCAGCTTGAGAAAATGAGGATGAGGAGGTGAAGCAATGTGTAAAATGTTCAAGATAAAAGGTTGAGGGGAGTGGGGAAGGTGGGTGATTTTAAGTAAACTGGACATTGGACAAATTGACCTCAAACGGGCCAGCTTGGGAGAATCACTGTGGCCCATTATCACCCCCCGTCTGTGCCATGCTCCCTCTGCCAGAATCCCAACCTCCGTCTCAGGGGCCTCAGTCCAAATGCCTCCTTGATCTTCTACTCACTCCCCGCAGTTCATCTGCCCTCTCCAGTCTTCATAATAATCTCATTGACACTCTTTATTCCTGTGATTACAATCCCTAACCTTGGGTTTCAGTCAGCTTCTCATGAGCAATTTGAGAGCTCCTGGTGCCAAGTATGAGGCCAGATACACAAAAGGGATCCAAATATATTGTCCTGGAGGGCATCAGTGAAGAAATAAGGAAACGTGTGAAAATATATTGTCTATTTTGAACAAAACTATATTCTTTTACCCACTAGGAAACTTTTAAAAAATGAGATGGTACGAACTGAAACTGGACCCACCAAGTGCTCACACTTAGCTGGAGAATTCAGGAATCCACAAGCAAGAGAAATGGGCTGCCGCAGTGGAGCTTGTCCAGAGAATTATCCCAGCAAAGAAAGGGCAGGGAGAAGGGCTCTTTTTGGTGCAGAATGTACTGAGTCTGCTAGCTCAGGAAAATCCCCTGGGGCACCAGTCACGGGGCTGCTCTCTGTCACATTTGTCCAAATGTGCTGGCCTCTGCCTATGCCACCCCAGGCAGCCAGAACAATATCCCCTGATAGGGCAGCTTCCCATCCTTCTCTGTGGATCCAGATTTTCTGGGTGCTCAAGAAAGGTTCCATCCACATGTTACTACAGACCCATGACAAAGAACAGGGCAGTCAGGGCTAAGAATGTTTGCAGCCCTGAAATGCTAGAAAGTGCTTGCTATGATCTAGTGAAGCCCCAAGGGGGCGACTTTATAACCGTCTCACCTTGGACCATCTGCTTGCCTACCTCACTTCATGCCGTCTTTACACCTATCACGCCTACCATGCCCTGTAATCACATCTTTTCTTGGTTGTTGAACCTCGCCACATCATAATTCAAAACACTTTCAATCTTAAATTGGCCTTTAAAATGCATTTCTAAACCCCATAATGCCTTTCTTATTGTATAACATATTGATGTGTATATCAACTTCCATTTCCAGAGGACTATCATCTGCCAAATTCAAATTCAAATTATTTCTTTTACATGCAAGATTTTAGGAACTGGACCATCATCTAAACTCTTCTCATTGCTCTTTCCACACAGTACAGAGGGGGATGGCACAGAGAAATGGAAACCGCACAGCCCTCGCAGAAAAAATAGAGCATGACTCTTACAAGTACCCATCTTTTCTCCAAACTTCTAATTCCCCAACTCTAATTAAGCAGTTATGCCAACCTGAAAATATTGTCATAAGCAGCAAATGATATAATAAATGCGGAATATCCAGCCTGATGTTATGTAGCAGCAGATACTCAAAAGATGTCTGTCTTAGTCAGGGCTCTCCAGAGAAAGTGAGAGTGAGAGAGGTAAAGAAATAGGATATACAGAGAGAAAAAGATTCATTATAAAGTATTAGTTCACTTGATCATAGAGGCTGAGAAGTTCCATAATCTGCCATCTGTAAGCTGGAAACTCAGGAAAGCTCCTGAGGATTGGGAGACCCAACGGTGCAGCTCTTAGTCTGGGTTAAAGGCCTGAGAATCCAGAGCACTGAAGGCAGAAGGAAACCAATGAGTAACAGAGACAGAAGTTAACTTTCCTCCACCCTTCTGTTCTATTTAGGAGCTCAAGGGATTACGTCATGCCCAATGCCACTCTGAGGGCCATTTACTTTACTGAATCAATGAATCAAATGCTAATCTCCTCCAGAAACACCTTCACTGACACACCCAAAATAATGTTTAACCAGCTATCTGGGCATCCCCTGGCCCAGTCAAGTTGACACATAGAATTATCCATCACAATGTCGGTTCTCTGCCCCATTATAACAATAGTAAGACCTGGTATACAGTGAGCACTTACTTTGTGCTTTCTGTTAGTAACTCCTCTATCTTCACAGCAACCCATGAAGTAAGTTTTAATTTACAGAGGGAACTCGAGGGAGGGAGGGAAGTTGAAAGTCACAAAGCCAAACACTGAAAAGCTATATGCTGCAGAAACAGCTAAGGCTGCCCTACTGCATCCAAAGGACTTTGAGCAGTTATGTGGAAACTCATTTCCAAAAGGTTCAAAAAAGGGACCAAAAGAGCAATGGATTGAGAAAGCTACACCCTGCTCCATCTATCACCAGTTTTGTGCCTCTTGGGGGGAGAGCACCCTCCACAGGCCACAACAGGATACGAGACTGTGGTTTTCCTCCTCTTTGGAACGGATGAGCCTGCTAGATGGTGACTGTTGATCTTGAAAGCAGGGAATGCCAAGGTCCCTGTGTCCCTTCCTGAAAGAAAGGGCTACATACACAACTGCAGTGAGAGAGGAAAGAAAATAACATCTGCAAACTTCCTGTCTAAAAAGTCCCTTTGCTTAGAAACCCAGCCTGCTTACACATATCCTCGGAAAGGCACATTTTAAGTTCTAATCAGTTGTTATCACTTGTCACAATTTATGATCCCGGGGAAATTTTGAAAGGCAGCTGTATATCCCCTCCCCATGAAGTCCCCTCAAGGTCCTGGCTGTAAGCTCTGGGACAAATCCCTGCCCAGCCTTACCTTACAAAGCACCACTGGAGCTCACAACCATCTGATATGGGAAGATGATATCCTGCCCCAGGCAGGTAGCAATAGCTGGATATTGCCTGGTATTGTGTATATACATCCCTTTGAACTTCCTCTGTCTCATTGCTATGAAAAGACTTAATTAAGACCTAACGCAGGGAAGAAAGAGCTGCAGTAGGCTTGGCAGGTCCTGGAACACTGACCTTAACTGAGTTGAATAATTTAGGTTCACCAAAATTTGAATACCTCATCCAAAAACATGACCATAATAACATCTATCCTAACCTTTTCAAGGGTCATTGTGAAGATTAAATTGGGGGTCAACTCCGTTGACCTGCCTAGGTTCAAATACCATCTCTGTTACCATCTAGCTGCATGACCTTGGGCAAGTTATTCATTCGTTAGTTTAATTTGGCTATGCCTCAGATTCCTCATTTGTAAAACAAGGAAAAGGTAAGATCTTACTTTATAAGGTTGTCATGAGGATTAAATTGATTAATGTATGCAAAACATTTTGGAATAGTGCTTGCCATATAGTTAACACTCATGTAAATAGTAGCTATCATTATGCGAAAGCACCTTAAAACCCAAAACTTTCACCCAAAGCTACTGGTGCTCTGTGGAAAGAACCTTATCCACAAGCTTTCTGGACACTTCAAAAGAAAGAAGGCTTAAAAGTATGATTTTTAGAATACTTTGAAATATCTCCCACCAAGTCAGAACTGCAGCATCAGCAGTTCCCAAATCTTGAAGGAACATGTTGAAGCCCTGTAGGGCCCCACCCTGCTTTCTCCCATCCCAAAGGATCAGAATTGATTCGGCGAGAGAGGAAAGCTATCTCCTGAGGAGATGGCTCTGTCATTGAATACCATTTTCCAGCTTCTGAGCATTAACTGTTCAACCATCACAACCAATTTACAGATTTTTTTTTTCACTGCTTTCTTTGGGAGGCAGACATACAAAAAAGTCTAGATCACAGATGTACATGATAAAAATTGTCATGATTTCTGAAAAATCACTGCGGAATTCACCCCCAAACCCTCATTGAACCAATTCTGGGACTCAATCTATAAATTGTGACCTATCTCGATGAGTCAATAACTTCAACTTTGAAACACACAAATAAACGCAAGCCATATGCACACAATCTTATTGTCTGATGTAATATGAAGAGATTCCAGTTGTGACTATTTCCAGGAGCCCAGCAGACTGCACGTGATCGTCATGGCTGGTCACTTCAGTTTTAGCACTTAGCACATTACAGAAGGTCAACCAACTCACACTAGGTGCTCCATAAACATTGGTTAGAGTTGGGGTTTCCCAAGTACCTTCATATATATTACATGGTTTTTAAACCTCAAGTAACCATTCACAGTAGGCATTTTTACTTATATTCATTCATTTTAGTTAGTGAAACTAATATTTTTATTGGTGCAAGGATTTGTCCAGAATTATAAAAAAAATTGACCCTACAGAAATGACACAAACAGAACCCATATCTCCACCTCTCCATTCAAGGCCACTGTGTGTAATGCTGTTATGTAAGTATAAAAAAAAATTGGAAGTAACATGGAACTGGGATTTATTTAGACTAGATTGTTATACTCCCAATGTTCCAGAACTTGCCATGGTATAAATAAATTTTTACACTAGGATCCAAATTTGGCAGTATGCCTGAGAAGGTCCACAATATGCTACCAGCAGCCAACAGAGAGTCTCTGTCTCAGTGGGGAGATTTGTCAAGAAGGGGGGGAGGCAAATGGGGTTTTAGGAGCAACACGCCTAAGGAGTTAGGCTTGCAAGGCTCCCTCCTTCCTACCCTCACCAAATCCTCCCTCCACCCCTGGTTCCCCCACACTTCAATATCTTTCTACTGAACCCTACTGAGATTGCTCTCTCTGTGGTACAAAAGATTTCCCCTTCATTTATGAAGTGTTAGTACAGTAGAATATAACCATTTGCCTTTTGTTATTTTAATGAAGTCACTAATTAAATTAAGATCATCTACAATTCCACTACCAGGAGATAACTGCTAAGAACACATTCCTATATATTCATTCAGACTTACTCTAGCATACCAACACATTTATACATGTATACTTCTATAAAACAATATCATAACAATTATTTTAAAACCTGGTGGTTGCAGGTTTTTTTTACTCAACAAGATATCATGCACAACTTTTCGTGTTCATGTTGAAGTCATTTCGTGTTAATGTTGAAAAGCACATATCATTATGACTTCAACATGAACTATTTAAGAAATTCTCTATTCTGAATATGTAAATTGTTTCCAAATTTCTGACAATATTGGCAGCACTTGATGAGAATTCTCAGACATATATCTTTGGGTACCGGCTTGATTATTTCTTCAGGATTAATGCCAACAAGTATCTGATTATTCCATTCATTGTGAAGAGTCCTTTGACAGCTCCCCCTTTATTTATAGGATAAGTTTCAGAAGACTTAGCTTAGCCCACTCTCTGTCTTATCTCCCTCCCTCACTTCTCCCTGTACACCGCTGGCATCTTCTGCTATTTTTGCTCCTTGGTGCCTTTTCTCTGCTGCACTAATCCTTTCTCTTCCTTCTCCACTTCAAAATTCAGCTTAAATAAAACCTTCTTCTAGAAGTCTTCCATCGTCCTGATCCTCCACCAATACTCAAATTATGTTACTACCACTACTACTACTACTAATAATAATAATAAACACATACAGTTAGCACTTTTATGACAGGAAACTTTCTAAGCATGTTGTGTAGAAATGTCATTGTATCCTATCAACAAATCTATGAAGTAGCTACTGATACACCAATTTTACTGATAAACTGATTTAGACACCCAGACATTTATTAGGATGTATGAATCCATGAGTATGTCTACAAAAGTTTTAAATAATATACATGCATATATCCAGCTCTAACTGAAAGTATACATTTCACTGCCTATTTGATGAATAAATTCTTTCTCAAAAGAACTTAATATCTAACAAATGCAATCAGTGTAATCTAATTCTTTGAGCCCTCAGTAAATCCCAAACAATAAAAAAAAAAAGATGCTGCAAAAAAATAAAACACTTAAAACTGACGTCATTAGCTGGAAGAAAACACGATATGGTGCAATTAAAGGGAACTGTGCAATTTAAGGTGAAGCTATTTGAACGAACACTTAGAAATGAAGATGAATTATGAGTATTCTAGATTAAAACTCAGTCCCAGGTTCTGGTAAACACTTTAATTGCCTTTACACTTCAGTAAGAATTGCGGAATATCCAACCTTGAGACACCATTTTAGTTTAAGTATCACATCATTTCGTCAGGTAGTTAGCACCCTACAATAAAAATCAAAGTTACTCCTTTATTTAACCCAGGTAGTCAAAAGGGAAATTGGAATTCCCACCTGCAAGAAAACAAAACAAAAATAAACAGCCCATTGTAGTTATTAAGCATTTATATACACACATTACATTTTTAAAGCTTTCAACAAGTAATTAGTTGAACCTAGAATTAGATCTGTTTTTATTGTCAGAATGAGGATGTAAACCTACTACTGAAAAAGTTATTCAACTATTAAACCTTGACTCCCCCCAAATATTGTTAATTGTTTGAACTGCAGTAAAATTAAAAACTTTTTTCCCCTTTTCTAATCAGCTAAAATACAGCCTGCTTTCACTAACTCACTCAGTTTTCTAACAAAGGTATAAAACAGCAAACACTCAATGAAGAGGGTTGAGTACCTTGTCCGACGGCGCCTCTGGAATTGTGGTGCTCTATGCCAAGTGGTGTGAGCAGACAAGACAGACGTAACATACTTCCCCAGAGCATCAGATTTCTCTATCAATGTGAGAAAATAATCCTTATATTATTGTAAAACAAGCATAGTTATGTTTTGAAGTAAAATAAATTATGTACATTTATTAAATAAGCTGTCATTTACTTAAATACATTCTTTTCCACTCTATAATTATATACGTTTTGAATTTTGCACCATATTAATGCATAACCTCTTAGAAAAAATAAGCTTTTGAAAAGCCAGAAGATGAGAAAAATCATTCGGAGAAAATAAACTCTTTTTTGCTCACCTGAATTTGTGGATAATTCATATCTGCTCTATATGTGTATACAGCTGCAAAGATTTTCCTTGTCCTAAAATGTGTGTATTAATTTCTTTCTCTCTCAACACTCATAATATTTCCAAACGTTTTCCACAAAAGAATCCTAATAGCCAAAGTAAGTAAAAATTTGTCTATCCTTTTTTCATTCCAAAGTCATGGTCTAGATTCTGGAGACTTTAGTCATGGTCTAGAATCTAGAGTGGTGCTCAACCTGTGGGTCTTGACCCATAGGAACTGTATTAAAGGGTCGTAGCATTAGGAAGGTTGAGAACTACTAGTCTAGAAGGATTGAGAGAGGATATCCAGAAGAAGTCAGGTCTAAGAGAACAGATGTCTTCTCAAGGAGACCCCAAGACTGCAACTGTGAGATCCTCCCCATGGTGACTCAACTCTTAGGAACTTGTAAAAATTTGACCTCCTGGGACCTGGAGGCTGACACTTGCTTCCACTTCTGGGAAAGCCTGAGGTTCTATAAAAGCCAGAGCCGGCCTCTCCAGCTTGATTCAAACTGACCAATGAGAAAGGTACTCATGGGCTGGAACTTTTTGACAAGGGATAAAAAGGAGAAGACTGAACCAGTCGGGGAGCACGGCCATTTTGAATTCTTCTGTGCCACCGCTCAGCCAGCTCATGTTTTATTCACCTTTATATCCCCAACATGTCTATCCTAGGACATGCCACTCTACTGTTGTGTAGCAATAAGATTTCCAACCAACATCACCTTGTCAAAAATGACATTAAAAACACACTTATTGTAGTGTATTTGGTTAGAAAGGGGAAAGTTAGAGAGATATATAATAGCAAAGGTTCCTTTTCCTCTATGAATTTCATTAATAAAAGTAGAATTTTATTCAGCATTATATTCAGGTACAAATAATAAATTAATTTATACAAAAACACCTCTAACCATGTCCAGAACTCACCAAATGTTTTTAAATAAATTCCAATGATAATCCTTGAATTACAGAGTTTGAGTTTGAAAGAATCTAGTTCAGCCATCTCAAAGAACAGATGTAGAAAGAGGCCTGGAGACTTTGAGTATTCAAGGTCAGAACCCAAGGTGTAAGCCAAGCTTCTGACTTGCGCTCCTTGGTGCTGTCCTTGGGTGGGAAGGTGCTGAGGGAGAAGCTGGCAAGATGGTGCCGCAAAACAAGTCACCTCCAAATTGACAAAAGGCCGTTGATCTACTTAAATCTAAAAATCCAGGCTCTGACTTTTATGATCTGTTTATTAAAAGAAGATTTTTCTTAATCCCAATAAAAAGAGGATATTTCCCAAACAGAAAAGGAAAGCTGAGTCTTGCTTTACGTTGGCAGAGCTCAATTTGAGCTCTTTTATAGTCCACAACCAGATGTGCATTTAGAAAAACCATCTGTTCCAATCAGGATGCAAAACAAACCACATAAAAAAGAACTCTCACCCCAAGCCCATGTCTGAATGGGAAAGGAAATAATCGAGTGAAACATAAAACAGAAGTTGAAGAGATAGATAGGTAATTAGATGGATCACACAGCAGAAATTGCAGTAGATGTAGGTGTGTGATGGGGCTTGGCAGATGGAGCAGGTGTATGACAGTGGTTCCCTGTGCTTCAATCAGAAGACACTCAGTCACTGTGGCTTTGGGGAGGATCTGACACTTTCAATGCTTTGCCCATGGTCATGTTCACTCCACAGACACCTACTTCAGTGTCATTATTTTCTACCCTTACGAATTCACATCTTAGCTCTCTCTTCCTTCCTATTACTGCTTGAAGGTCCATAGCCTTTATTTAAGTAAAAATTCACCTTGTTTTCAGCTCTATTCATTCAGGCAAATAAACACTAGAAATGCTACATGTGCTACATCTTCAAAAACTGCTTCCAGAAATTTTTCACCAAACCAGCACTCTGCTTAGAGTTATAACCTAAGAATAGGGGGAAGGGGAAATGGAGGGGAGGGAGGGGGATTGGTGGGATTACACCTGCAGAGCATCTTACAAAAGTATATGTGAAACTTAGTAAATGTGGAATTCAAATGTCTTAGCACAATAACTAAGAAAATACCTGGAAGGCTATGTTAACCAGAGTGATGAAAATGTGTCAAACGGTCTATGAAACTAGTGTATGGTGCCCCATGATCACATT